>SRMA01024210.1:83269-171761 GCA_007224835.1 Danionella cerebrum
ACAGATCTCGCTTGAATACGTCTTCTAACTAAGGATCGGTCGTAGAGCGCATTGTAACTACTTGGCCACCGAGAGGCGATGGCGACGTAGGTGCTCGAGCCCTTGATCGCTGCTTGCAGCTTTAATTTTCCATTGCATTTGTAGAGTCCATGAAAACCAGAGGGACTCGTTTACACAAATTGTCAGAAGAAGAAGATGAAAAACCTCCAGAAACTGAAGATAATCTTAAAAGGAAGCAACCACGACCTTTCATCTGTTCCCAGTGTGGAAATAGTTTTTCTTATAAAGCACACCTTAAACGACACATGATGATCCACACAGTAGAAAGACCCTTCACCTGCTCTGAATGTGGGAAGGGTTTCATTCAGAAAGCCTACTTACAATCTCACCTGACCATTCACACTGGAGAGAGACCTCACTCATGCCCTAAGTGTGGGAAGTGCTTCATCACCGGAAAACACTTAACATCTCACTTAAGGGTTCACACGGGAGAGAAACCCTTCACCTGCTCTAAATGTGGAATGAGTTTCAGGTACAAAACTCTCCTCAATGATCATCAGTGCATTCATTCTGGATTGGGACCGTACTCTTGCGATCACTGTAACAAAACATTCAATGGTGCATCAAATTTAAGGGCACACATCATGAAAGTTCATTCTGCCATCAAGCTTCATGTTTGTTCCTTTTGTGGGAAGAGTTTTCCTTTTCTGTCCAGTTTGAAACCTCATCAGCGTATTCACACTGGAGAGAAACCTTACATCTGCTCCTTCTGTGGTAAGAGTTTCACGTCATCAAGCCACTTAACGATACACCAGAGGTATCACACCGGAGAGAAACACTATCAGTGCTCGAAATGTGGAAAGGGTTTTACAACGTCAACTGACTTAAAAAATCACAAAAGGATTCACAGTGGAGAGAAACCCTATCAGTGCTCTGATTGCAGGAAGAGCTTTTCTCAAATGTCAGCACTGAAAGATCACAGGAGGATACACACTGGAGAGAAACCGTATCACTGCATTGAATGTGAGCAGAGATTTAGATTTTCTTGCAATCTTAAGCATCACATGAAAAAACATCATCAGAAAGGATTTGGAGTATTGACAAAACATTTTAAGTGACTATAATCTACTATCAGATGTTAAAAATGCTTTTATTTTAACAGAATGTTAATAATAGATTCAGTTTTCTCCCAATTTATAAACACGTTGATACATTTTTGTTTTTCTGGATTCACAGTCTTTGTTGCTCAGTACTTTGTTGATGCGGGGAAACCTCACTGATGCTCTCAGTGTGGGACGAGTGTTGCTTAAAAACAGGAATTCACTCTGAGGAGAAACTGCATAAATGTATTGCATGTGGGTTTCCTCTCATTTAAAGTGTTGCATGAAAATATATCTAAATATAAGATTATTTTAAAGATGAGGTTCAAAAGTAAAAGAAATGCATTTAGAGGCTCCACATCAAGCAACGTTTTTTTTTAATTCAAGAATCAAGGCGTTCAGTAGCAAATATTGCTTCTTCTCTCAGCCTTCGGCGGTGGTGCACGCTCTTTCTCTTACTCCCTTATCATCCCAGCTGGGCTTCTTGTCTTTTGTCTGTCTGCAGAGACTCTCACTATCCTGCTCTCTAAATAAAAGGAACTATGGATCTGATCAACTGGTCTCTAAATGCAATTGACACCATTTTCTCGACAAGGAGCGTGGGTTCGGGGGAACCCACCTGTCCTGCTGGAACTTATGCTGCTGGCTACACGATGGACTCCTGGTCGAAGTGGAGGATCGTGTGCCTGGCTGCTCTGTCCCTGGAGGATGTCGAAGACATCTACATAATTGGAACTGTGATAACTGGGATTCTGCTGATTGGAATATGTGGAGCTCTCGGCTATCGGCGATTATCAAAAGCGGTCAGTGCTCAAAGCCCCACTAAGCTGACCGACTGGAATGGAATGTTGACTGGACTTAAAACTGTCGGGACTCATGTAACGGTCTGTGACCGCAAACTGGATTTCATCCTGGAAAGGCTGGCAGAATTGAAACGTAAGTTGGATAATATGGAGACCGGGGAAAGACTCTAAAAATCTGGAAATTTACAGCTTTTGACCTAAATTAACTTCTGTACCATACCATCCCTTATCTCCTCTGGCCTTGGAGGCCGCGAAGAGGAGTCTAAACATCCCCCTTGCGGAACTCGATAAGGAGACTCTCTCAGAACCCTCCCCCGCATCCACTTATCTCCGCCAGCTTTTTCCCCACCGCTGTAATCTGACGGGTCATTGTACAGCGCCATCATGGCTGCAGGAAAATGCCGGCTGCGGACTACAGCGACTACACCACTTCCCCGACCCCTACCTCATCCTGCGATGTTCTTTCCTGTATTTGTCAATGTGCTTGATTGCAAATGGCTTTTTTTTAACCTGCTCCACAGTGCTCTTTTCTTTGAAGGACAATGCGGAAAGGCTCTTTTTTTAAGCTAATTTACCTAATGTATATCCATTTTCTCTGTTTCTCTCTAAAAATGCTACCTCTCAACACTGGCCTGTTCCCACCCTGTCTATGTCTGTGGCCAGAGGGGTCCAATTTCACTACATGTAACAGTGTATGTGACAAATAAAGGCTAATTCAATTCAAATTTCTATTGATATTCAAATATGATTGGGTAAGAGGTGAACTTATGATGAAATTCATCATACACAAGATACATCCAGATGTTTATGGATTATTACAGGTTACAGATTGAGCTGCTCTTTATACCTGGAGGGTGATCTGAATTCTTGAGGTATTTGGAGAATAATGTGAATATAAAATAAATGTACATTTTTTGAGTAAATACTTGGTTGTAAATTTTATAACCTACCAAAATACTTGCTGTACATTTTTTGCTGTAAGAAATCAAAATAAAGAAAATTTTTTATTTATTAATTGTGTATGAAACCTGTTAAAACATACATTTCACAATCGTTAAAACGCCTTGAGATTAGGATTAGTCAAAAATTATTAAACATTTGACACTTTTGTTAAAGTGTGTGTTTGGCACTGTTCTCTTCCTGTTTTAATTGTTCAGTGCACCACATCTCCTTCAGAATGAACATTTCTCTCTCAGGTGGATTTCATTGATAAAACTCATTGTTCACTCTTTGATTGGGTGACGCAGCTGTCAATCACAATCAGCCTCAGAAGAGATCTGCCGCAAGGAAGATCGGAGTTCGGCAGTTTCAATGAATCTCTTAATCAATTTTTATTTATATAGTGCTTTACGGAATGAAATAAACGTTAAGACCTAGCCTTACACAAGCACAGCTTATCAACAAAAATTAGAAATACATTCACTACCTATACACAAATGTATAAATAACAAATATTATAAAAAATGTATGGATTGTTATGAAGTATGCATGGAATTGTTAGACACAGGTCTCTCTTTAGAAAGCCTCAAGTTTGTTTTAATAGTCTGTGTGATGTCCTGCATATTTGACTCTTATAGCACAAAGCCTAATTGAGTTGTAAGGGTTCACAATAGTTAATAAAAATAAATATTGCTTGTCCTATATGATAATAATGGCTGTCCTGCAATCATTTATTTAGGGGCTACTGGCATAACAAGATTAATACAGTAATACTGGAATTAATACAAGAAAATAAAAACCCAGAATTGATCCCTGTGGCACACCTGGGGTCAAAGCAGCTGAAGAAGACACGTCACCAAACAGAAAATGTCTGTTACACAAATGTCTTTTAACTATCGGAGCTATGAACTTCATTTTCCAGACAAGACAGAACAATGGAGTGGTCAACGGTGCCGAGTGTTGCTGTGAGGCCTTGCTTCATGAGAAGGATGTCGTTCGGAACCTTTACTAGAGCAGACGCAGCACTGTTGCTTCACCCGAAACCAGATTGAAACATCTAGAATCGTATCACTATCCAAAAATGACAGCAGCTGGATTTCTTGAAAGAAAAAGTGGATGTGAGAGTTTTAACTTCAAATTTAAGATGTCAAACATTACTGTTTGATAGAAATACCTTTAGGGGCTGTAGGGTAAAAAGTTTAGTTTGCTGCAGCACCTCAAAAAGAAAAGCGTCTACATTTTTTCAAAGAAATCTGACTCGCACTCCACTCCAGACGGTGGCACTCATATTTAAAGTAGGGTTGTTTTTTTCGATCACCGTAAAACAGCAAAGAAGAGATGTCTATCGATTTTTCCTCTCCTGGAGGAGAGCATGAGAATCTATTTACTGCTGGAGAAATTGCTTAAAGATGAACTGCAGTATTCCTGGAGTAAAGATGGAGATTAAAGAAGAAGAAGAAGAAGAAACAGAGGAGCAAATAGGTGAGTGTGTCTACACCATGTTTGGCTTCCGGTAAGGAAGTTAGCATTAGCATCACAAGCTAGCAGATTGTACACAAAAACATTGGCTAATTTAAGGCTATATTTCAGTCTGCTTTTCTTTTGGGTCCTTTTCTTTTAGGTTCACAGGAAGAGAATGAGACTGTGTTTCAGAAATCATGTATCAAAAAAGAAGAGGATACTCACAAAGTATTCACAAAGAAACAAGGTGGAGAAACTGGGGTTAAAAGGTGCTTCTCCTGCTCCAACTGTGGAAAGACTTTTACACGTTTAATCAGTTTAAAAAAGCATGAGAGGTTTCACACGGAGGAGAAACCTCATCAGTGCTCTAAATGCGGCAAACGTTTCTCTTATCCCAATGAACTGAAGCATCATGAGAATATTCACACTGGAGAGAAACCTTTCACTTGCTCAGAATGTGGGATGAGTTTCATGCACAAAACTATCTTGAGAGATCATAAACGCATTCATTCTGGACTGGGGCCGTACCGCTGCGACCAGTGCGACAAAACATTTATTCATTCATCAAGTTTAAGAAACCACACGATGAGTGTTCATTCTGACGTGAAACCTCACGTTTGCCCAGTTTGCGAAAAGGGTTTTACAACTCAAAAGTACCTGAAAGCTCATCAGCGAGTTCACACTGGAGAAAAACCTTTCATCTGCTCCACCTGTGGCAAGAGTTTTTCACACCTGTACTATTTGAACGTTCATCAGCATGTTCACACCGGACACAAACCTTACATCTGCTCTGACTGTGGAAAGAGGTTTATAACACCGCAGACCTTAAAAATACACAAAAGGGTCCACACGGGAGAGAAACCCCATGTGTGTTCTCACTGTGGAAAGAGTTTTTCAATTCTGTACTCTTTGCAAATTCATCAGCATGTTCACACTGGACACAAACCGTACATCTGTGCTGACTGCGGAAAGAGCTTTACAACACCACGCAGCTTAAAAAGACACCAGAGGATTCACACTGGAGAGAAACCTTATGTCTGCCCAATCTGTGGCAAAGCTTATATATCATCAAGCAGCTTAAACGAGCACAAGAAGACGCACAGTACTGAAGAACAGAAGCAGCGCTCTGAATCTGAGCAGAGTTTTGTATTTTCTTCTTATCTTAAGGATCTTGGGGAAAAATATCAAAAATGAGTTAAAATCATGTTTTTTCCACAAGAATAAGACAACTATCCCAATAACCGGGTTTCATTTTCTAGATTAGGTGATGATTTACCTGTAGAAGTCACATTTAAGCATGAAAATATGATTGCATTTTTTATTATTTTGCTCTGGTCTAAACCAATGACAAAGAAAGATGGATGACGTGACTCATGAGAACGACTTCTGAATTTGATCGTTGGTAGCATAAATATGTTTCTCATGATGTCAGCAGTCAGTCCTCTCAGTTCAGTACAGCTTACAATCATATCTGTCAATTACAAGTTTTTTGGAGATAAATGAGCTGTAATATATATATATATATATATATATATATATATATATAAACTGAACAGTGAACTTTGTCCACTGTATAGATAACGATCTAAAAATCATTTGAGCAGTTTGTATAAATAATGTAATTTATGGAGAATATCACCTAATTTACACGATTATATTATTTCTTCCCAGGTATTTAATTTCAAACCAATAATTTCAGTGTATTTTTTCACATTTATTGACACATTTATTCGTTTGATTATGAACTGTTGCCTATTATTGTTAATGTTTTCTATCCACAAGGATTTGCAATTCTTCAATACTTTATTTTTTATCCCTTGCTGCAGTGGAAATAGCCGAGACATACAGATCATTTCCAAAGCAAGTCCACATTTCTGCAGTCTTGTGATTGTTAATTCCTTTCTGGCAAAATCACATGAGTGACTGGGTCTGGATTGTTACTAAAAGGCTGCCTTACAAGTCAATTATGAGTAATTATTAAATAAAATTGTCAGTTATAATATAGTAATATCATCCAGATCTTTGGTGATCTATTTTTATATCAGAAACCTGCAGGTTTCAAAACAAAGAGCAGGTGAAGTGATGAATTTGTTAATTAAATTGAATGTATATATAATATATATAATAAATATAATGGTTTTTTTTTTCAGTGATTATTTTCTCGCACTTTTTTCAACACCAATAGGCATTCACTTTCAAAGCCAACAAATAGAGTCATAGTTCTGAAAACCGAATATATTTTAACTCATTTTCAAAAACATTACGAAAGAGATTTTAGAAGATTCTTCTGGAAACTGTTGAAATATTAACGCTCTCCATTCCGAAAGGTGGCGATAATGGGCCTAAATTATTTTTCATGCACCGTTAAACGGGAAAGAAAAAGACCCTCCACCACGGAAGCTTAAAAAAAAAATTTATCTCTGTAAAAACTGCTTGAAGATGAACTTCAGTAATACTGGAATAAAGATGGAGATTAAGGAGGAACCCCCCGAAATAAAGGAGGAAACGGAGGAACAAATAGGCGAGTGTTTTTTTTAGTGTTGAGAAAGATGAAGAAAGCATTAGCATCACAAGCTAGCAGGCAAATGGTGTTTAGCTAATTTGGGGATTGACAATTACTAAATTGTTATTTATTATTCATTTCAGAATCTTTGGAAGTGGATGTAATCGATAAGAATTTGTTTCCAATCACACTTTTAAAAAAAGAAGAAGAAACAGTCACAGACCCAGAAGAGAATTCCACACATAAACAAGCTGAAGAGAAACCTCACTTTTGCTCTCAGTGTGGAAACAGATTTTTCACTAGAAGAGGCCTGAAAGATCACATGAAGATTCACTCTGGGGAGAAACCCTATGCCTGCTCCTTTTGTGGAAGGAGTTTTACAACGTCAAGCAGACTGAAACAACACAAAAGGAGTCACACTGGAGAAAAACCTTACATCTGCCCCATCTGTAAAAGGAGATTTTCATTTAATACAGACCTCCGAAGACATATGATGATTCACACTGGAGAAAAACCTTACTTCTGCACCATCTGTAGAAAGAAATTTACTACATCAGGCAGCTTAAAAAAACACCAGAGGATTCACACTGGAGAGAAACCGTACGTATGCTCTGTTTGTGGAAAGAGTTTTACAACTTCAAGCCGATTAAAACAACATGAGCGGTTTCACACTGGAGAAAAACCATACACCTGCTCTGTTTGTGGAAGGAGTTTTACTCTTAAGTCAGACTTCAGACGACACATGATGATTCACACTGGAGAGAAACCTAATATCTGCTCTGAATGTGGAAAAAGATTTATAACATCAGTCAGCTTAAAAAAACACCAGAGGATTCACACTGGAGAGAAACCTTATCAGTGCCAATCATGTGAGAAAAGTTTTTCTCGTATAGAAGGACTAAAATATCATAAGAGGGTTCATGGCAGTGAGAAACCCCACTCCTGCTCTAAGTGTAGAAAGAGTTTCATCACTCAACAAGAGTTACACTCTCACCTGAAAATTCACACTGAAGAGAAACCACACTCCTGCTCTCAGTGTGGCAAACAATTCATGGCCCCAAATGAGTTAAAACTTCACATAAGGGTTCACACTGGAGAGAAACCCTATGTCTGCTCAGATTGTGGGAAGAGTTTTACTATGAATTCAAACTTAAGAAAACACATGATGACTCATACAGGAGAGAAACTTCATGTCTGTGCCAACTGTGGAAAGAGTTTTACATCATCAGGCAGCTTAAGAAAACACGAGAGGATTCACACGGGAGAGAAACCGTATCAGTGCTCTGAATGTGAGAAAAGTTTTGCTCGTTTAGAAGGTCTAAAATATCACAAGAAGATTCACACTGGAGAGCGACCTCACCCCTGCTCCCAGTGTGGAAAGGGTTTCATTACTCAAAAAGAGTTAAAATCTCACACAAGGATTCACACAGGTGAAAAACCATATTCATGCCCCCAGTGTGAAAAGAGTTTCTTCTCTAGAGTAGGCCTTAAAGCTCATGAGAAAAATCATGCTGGAGAGAAACAGTATCAGTGCCCACTGTGTCTGAAAAAATTCTCTCGCTTAGAAGGACTGAAATATCATGAGAAAATTCACACTGGAGAGAAACCTCACTCCTGCTCTCAGTGTGGAAAGAGTTTTATCACTCAGCAGGAGTTAAAATCTCACATAAGAATTCACACTGGAGAGAAACCCTACTGCTGCTCCATATGTGGAAGGAGTTTTAGAATATTAAGCACATTAAAACAACATGAGAGGATTCACACGGGTGAGAAACCATACATCTGCTCTGTCTGTGGAATTAGTTTTACATTTAACTCGGAGTTCAGAAGACACAAGATGATTCATACTGGAGAGAAACCATATCAGTGCTCTTTGTGTGAGAAAAGTTTCTCTCGTGTAGATGTACTAAAATATCACGAGAGGATTCACACTGGAGAGAGACCGTACTCTTGTTCTAAGTGTCAAAAGAGTTTCATCGCTCAAAAAGAGTTAAAATGTCACATGAGGATTCACACAGGAGAGAAACCTTACTCATGCTCTGAGTGTGGAAAGAATTTCTTTTCTGGAGGAGGTTTAAAAACTCATATGAGGATTCACACGGGAGAGAAACCATTTCAGTGCTCCTCATGCGAGAAAAGTTTTTCTCGTATAGAAGGACTAAAATATCACGAGAGAATTCATACAGGAGAGAAACCACACCCCTGCTCCCAGTGCAGAAAAAGTTTTATTACTCAAAAAGAGTTAAAATCTCACATGAGGATACACACTGGAGAGAAACCTTATTCATGCTCTCATTGTGAGAAGAGTTTCTTTACTAAAGGAGGCCTAACTGCTCATGTGAGGATTCATACTGGAGTGAAACCTTACGTCTGTTCTGTCTGTGGAAGACACTTTACCACATCAAGCAGATTAAAACAACATGAGAAGATTCACATTGGAGAGAGACTGTATGTCTGCTCTGTCTGTGGAAGAAGTTTCACCTTCAATTCAGACTTCAAAAGACATATGATGATTCACACTGGAGAGAAACCTTATGTATGTACTGACTGTGGAAAGGGATTTATAATATCAAGCAGCTTAAAAAAACATCAAATGATGCACACCGGAGAGAAACCTTACGCCTGTTCCAGCTGTGGAAAGAGATATTTCACATTGGGCAGCTTAAAAAAACACGAGAGGATTCACCAGATCAGTGAAACCGTATCATTGCTCTGATTGTGGGTCACTTTTTTAACTGCACTCACTGAAGATAATGGAGAGGAATTACACAAAACTTTAATTCAGCTATTAGTTTGGAAAGAGTTTCATTGTTTGTCAAGAGTTTTAATTTTGGCTTAAAGGAACAGCTGTTCATCAGATCAGCGGATAGCACTGAAAGTGGCCTTTTTTGGCATGATTTGAACAAACAGTAAAATAACATGAACAGAAGCGGGTAGATAGAGGGGCAGGCTGGGAATGACAGGAAATGTACTGTCCACTGTACCTTGGGACCAGGCCATGGATAGTACTTTTATCACAGATCATCAAAGCCTATCAGACCAGTAGTGTTTTATGATCAACCAGTAAATGCACATCTCTACTTATTACTTATTTCAGTTAATGATGTAACCGTAGACGAGTTAAATTCCTCCGATATGAATCGATACACAACAAAAAATCCTATAATTATAATTCATCCTAGTACTTTGTAAAAAAGTATTTTCTTTATTGATAAATGTTAGGAAATGTCCTAATAACTGCTATCATTTTATTTGTCTTCTTTGTATTATTTTATTTAAGTGTATTTTTAAAAATAAATTACTCTTGTTATTATTTGTGAAAATAATATTTTTGTATATTTGCTTCTTAAAGTGGAACAAGTTCCTGAACAAATCAGACAACAGTCTGTGGCATGAGTTCTGATTAAACTATCCACAGAAGTAACTAAAAGTTGAATTCTCAGAGAGAAGATCACAGTTTCGAGGTTCTCCGGTCTCTTTCAGGTGAGTCTGTGAATGTGGCCCAGGGAGGAACTGAAGAGGAGAGGGTTGCCTCTGGAAAGAGTTGTGCATCATATGATTCACACCGGGGAGAATCCTTTTGTCTGCTCCGTTTTTTTGGAAGGAGTTTACAAATTGTTCTAGTTCAAGGGTGTTTTGTCTTTAAATTATATGCAATTATTTAATAAAGCTCTGTGTTTGTCATTTTATTTATCTAACATGAAAGTAAAACAAGGTCATCCATGTTTTTGAAAATCAAAGGAAAAGGTATTTTAAAAAGTTATTTCTGTTTATCTAGTTTTTTGTACTTTGTAAACCGTTATGATTTGACATAAAAAATAACATCTCGCTGGCTAACTAAGCAAAAGGAGAAAGCTAGCTATAATTAATAAAATGTTTTTATGTTAAATACATTGGAGCTAAACAAGTACTTTTTTTCCATTGAATGTAATTATGATTGATTTTTTTTACTTATACATATTTTTTAAACGTGTGTCGCTGTACTGTATGTTTTTCCCTGACCGTTTTCTCGTCACTGCCATTACATATGTATATTTTTTTTAATATTAGAATTTTATTTTCGATGTTTCATTTTTAATCAGAATAACTTTTTTATGGCCACATTTTTACCAAGTCAAAAATGATTTTTGATGCAAAAAGGGTAAAGTAATCGCTTTAATGTTCATACACACTAATACGAAAGAGATTTTCGAAGATTCGTTTGGAAACTGTTGAAATATTAACGCTCTCCATTCCGAAAGGTGGCGATAATGGACCTAAATAACTTCATGCACCGTTAAACGAGAAAGAAAAAAAAACCCTCTACCACGGAAGCTAAAAAAAAAGATTTATTTCTGGAAAAACTGCTTGAAGATGAACTTCAGTAATACTGGAATAAAGATGGAGATTAAGGAGGAACCCCCCGAAATAAAGGCGGAAACGGAGGAACAAATAGGCGAGTGTTTCCTTTTAGTGTTGAGAAAGATGAAAATAGCATTAGCATCACAAGCTAGCTGGCAAATTTTTATCCCAGTTATGATAACTTGATGTTTACTTGAAAATGACTATGACTAATTTGTATATTATTAATGTAAAATTTAATATATGTTTCAGAATCATTGGAAGTGGATATAGTCGATGAGAGTTTGTTTCAAATAATACTTTTCAAAAAAGAAGAAGAAATATTTGCGGACCCCGAAGAGAATTCCACACAGAAACAAGCTAGAAACACTGGAGAAGAAACTACTTTCAACTACTCTGAGTGTGGAAACAGTTTTGCTATGATTTCAAATGGTAGAAAACACCAGAGAATTCACACTGTAGAGAAACCACACCCCTGCTTTCAGTGTGGAAAGAGTTTCATCACTCAAAAAGAGTTAAAATCTCACATGAGAATTCACACTGGAGAGAAACCTTATTGCTGTTCTGTCTGTGGAAGGAGTTTTACGTCATCAAGTAGCTTAAAAAAACACGAGAGGATTCACACTGGAGAGAAACCGTATAAGTGCTCATTGTGTGAGAAAAGTTTCTCTCGTGTAGATGTACTAAAATATCACGAGAGGATTCACACTGGAGAGAGACCATACTCTTGCTCTAAGTGTCAAAAGAGTTTCATCACTCAACAAGAGTTAAGATCTCACATGAGGATTCACACTGGCGAGAAACCTTACTTGTGCTCTCAGTGTGGAAAGAGTTTCTTCACTGGAGGAGGCTTAAAATCTCATATGAGGGTACACTCTGGAGAGAAACCATTTCAGTGCTCTTTGTGTGGGAAAAGTTTCTCTTGTATAGAAGGGCTTAAATATCATGAGAGTGTTCACACAGGAGAGAAACCTCACCCCTGCTCTCAATGTGAAAAAAGTTTCATAACTCAGCAAGACTTACGATCTCACATGAGGATTCACACTGGAGAGAAACCTTACTCATGCTCTCATTGTGAAAAGAGTTTCTTTACAAAAGGACGGCTAATAGGTCATGTGAGGATTCACACGGGAGAAAAACCTTACTCATGCTCTCATTGTGAGAAGAGTTTCTTTTCTAAAGGAGGCCTAAAGGCTCACGGGAGGATTCACACCGGGGAGAAATCTTACGTCTGCTCTTTCTGTGGAAGGAGTTTTATTACATCAAGCAGATTAAAACAACACGAGTTGATTCACACGGGTGAAAGACCGTATGTCTGCTCGGTCTGTGGACGAAGTTTTACCTTCAATGCAGACTTCAGAAGACACATGATGATTCACACCGGAGAGAAGCCTCATGTATGTACTGACTGCGGAAAGGGATTTATAATATTAGGCAGCTTAAAAAAACACCAAATGATGCACACCGGAGAGAAACCTTACGTCTGTGCCAGCTGTGGAAAGAGATTTATAACATCAGGCAGCTTAAAAAAACACCAGCGGATTCACACTGGAGAGAAACCTTATAAGTGCACATCATGTGAGAAAACTTTCTCTCGAATCGAAGGACTAAAATACCATGAGATGGTTCATGGTGGAGAGAAACCTCACTCCTGCTCTCAGTGTGGAAGATGTTTCATCACTCAAAAAGAGTTAAAATCTCACTTGAAAATTCACACAGGAGAGAAACCATACTCCTGCTCTGAGTGTGGAAAGAGTTTCATCACTCAAAAAGAGTTGAAATTTCACATAAGGGTTCACACTGGAGAGAAACCTTGTGTATGCTCAGAATGCGGGAAGAGTTTTACCATAAATTCAAACTTAAGGAAACACATGATTACTCATACAGGAGAGAAACCTCATGTCTGTGACAACTGTGGAAAGAGTTTTACATCATCAAGCAGCTTAAAAAAACATGTAAGAATTCACACTGGAGAGAAACCGTATCAGTGCTCCTTGTGTGAGAAAAGTTTCTCTCGTTTAGATGTACTAAAATATCATGAGAAAGTTCACACCGGAGAGAAACCCTACTCTTGCTCTAAGTGTCAAAAGAGTTTCATCGCTCAAAAAGAGTTAAATTCTCACATGAGAATTCACACTGGAGAGAAACCTTATGCATGCTCTCATTGTGAAAAGAGTTTCTTCTCTAAAGGACGCCTAAAGGCTCATATGAGGATTCACAGTGGAGAGAAACCTTACTCGTGCTCTCATTGTGAGAAGAGTTTCTTTACTAAAGGAGGCCTGACAGCTCATGTGAGGATTCATACTGGAGAGAAACCTTACATCTGCTCTTTTTGTGGAATGAGTTTTACAACATCAAGCAGATTAAAACAACACGAGAAGATTCACATTGGCTAAAACCATTTACCTGCCCTGGATGGAGTTTTACTGCTCAATACACTGATTCACACGGGAGAGTAGCTTCATAAATGTACTAACTGTTCTGAAAAGGATTTATAATATTAGACAGCTTAAAAAACACTAAATAATGCACACCGGAGAGAAACCTTTCACCTGTTCCATCAGTGGAAAGACATATATTAACTATTTAATAATAACAACTAGTGTTTTACAGTTTTGTAATCTATTCAGCTGTTCTCTGGATTGGCTGATGCCTGACCAGTAATTTGTTGATTCTTCATGATCTTTAAAATGATCTTCATGAAGTTTAAAATTATTAGCATTTTTTTTTCAGTAAAAAAAAAGTGAAAGTGATTTTCTGAAGTAGAACACACAAAGCTCCTCAATTGTACTAGCATGCGTAAATGTTGTACTTTGTATTAGTTTATTTGAATGTATTGTCATTAATCTTGTAATTTTTTTGTATATTTGCTTCTTGCTCTTAAGTATTACCTAAAGTGGAATACATTCCTGAATAAATCAGACAACAATCTGTCATGAATCTGCTCAGCTTTTTCTTTGAGGGTACCAAAGCCTTGGAGGTAGGTGCTGATCCCCAGCTACTCTACCAGTGCTCTGAATGTTAGAAAACGTTTTCCCGCACAGACGGACTGAAACATCACGAAAAGATTCACACCGCAGAGAAACCTTACTCTTGCCCTCATTGTGGAAAGAGTTTTACCACTCAGGTACTTTAGATCTCACCTGAGGATTCACACTGGAGAGAAACTCTATGTCTGCTCTAAATGCGGAAAGCGTTTTACCCAGTTAAGCAGCATGAAACGACATCAGAGGATTCACAGAGGATTCACACTGCTCACAATGTGGAAAAAGTTTCTCTCAATAATATGTATTAAAAGATCACTAATGGATTCACACTGGAGAGAAACCACACTCTTGCTCTCACTGCAGGAAGAGCTTTTCAGATGTTTACTCACCAGCATGTCCACACTGGACACAAACCGTACGTCTGCGCCGACTGCGCAAAGAGTTTTACAACTCCACAAACCTTAAAAATACACCAGAGGGTCCACACTGGAGAGAAACCTTATGTCTGCTCCGAACGTGGACATTGTTAATGAACCATATCAGAATTTATTATCTGAAGCATCTTGTGGTAAAATATAATCAAAATTGAGTTTTTCAGGAACTAGCTTTACTTTATTGATTTGGAATGCTTCTGTTCTAATCAAGGTACAGAAAACCCATGTTCCAGAGACCGCGTGTTTTTTTCAGACTGCCCTTGCCACAGAGAGGCGGCGTGGTGACTTTATGCACCCACAGACGTGCTCAGATCGTGTCAGGGGTGGTTCTCACTGTGTGATTGACCCTGGTGGCATGAACAGCTTTTTGCCCGTGATTTCGGGAACCTGTTGGCTTCTAAAAATAGCAAATATACAATGTACAAAAGGTTAATTGACACTTTGCTGGTCAATTTTATTTATTTTTAGGGGTATTCTATATATTATCTAGGCATGATGTGCGATAGCTGATTGCCATGTAACAAATATATATTAAAATACAGTAACTCGAAGAGGTGCTTTGGTTAGGTCGTAGGTTCAAGGCCAGTTGCTGAGGCTTTCTCTGTCTTCCCTAAAAACAGGCTTCAATCACTGTAGACTATATAGTCACTGACGTTATAACCGCTAATTTATTCAGTGTAGTTAATCTACACGCAATGTGAAGGTATATCAGGAGCTGCCTGGTGGAAAAACCCAGGAGACTCATCAAACAAAACTAATAGCAGCGTGAAGATCAGGACAAACATTTCATTCATTGCCATCAAAACAAACGAAGGAAGGGAGCAGATGATTACGGGAAAATTGTTGGTCGATTAAATACATAGAGAATTTATTCCTATCTTCTCTCCATTCCAGAAGGTGGCGCTAAAGCGCCTAAAGGCGAATTTCCAACCGCCGGGTAAATAACAAACGAGCTTTCTTTTACATTTCGTCTATTCTCTAGAAAACATTGACCTACAGCAGGGACACCACTTCAACATGAATTACTGTATTACTGGAGTAAAGATGGAGATTAAAGAAGAACCCTGTGAAATAAAAGAGGAAACCGAGGAACAAATAGGTTAGAGATTTCCCTTCACTTCACGTTAGCTGAGCGACATAAGCTAGAACTTCACATATGTTTAGCTAAATTCAGGCGCCATTTTATTCATTTTCTAATTGATTTTTCTCCGAATTGTTGTTTTAGAGTCTGTGGAAGTGAGTGACTCCATGGAGAATTTGTTTCTTAAAGCACACTTTAAAAAAGAAGGAGAAACCCTTTCAGAGCCTGAAGAGATTTTCACAGAGGAACAAGCTGAAATCACTGGTGTCGAAAAAGCATTTTCCTGTTCTCAGTGCGGAAAGAGTTTCACTGCAAATTCCGCTCTCATGAAACACTTGAAGATTCACACCGGAAAGAAACCTTACCTCTGCTCTAACTGTGGAAAGAGTTTTACACAATCAAGCAATTTAAAACAACACGAGAGGATTCACACAGGAGAGAAACCCTTTCAGTGCTTCGAGTGTGGTAAAAGTTTCTCTCTTTCAAATGCACTGAAAAACCACTTGAGGATTCACACAGGAGAGAAACCCTTCATTTGCTCTGAATGTGGAAAGAGTTTCAGGTACAAATACCTCTTCAATGACCATCAGCGTGTTCATTCTGGATTGGGACCGTACCGCTGCGATCAATGCAATAAAACTTTTAATCAGGCATCAAATTTAAGAAAGCACCTGCTGAGTATTCATTCTGCAGTAGAGTCTCATATTTGTTCCGTTTGTGGAAAGAGTTTTCCTTTTCTGTCTAGTTTGAAACTTCACCAGCGGACTCACACCGGAGAGGAGCCGTATCAGTGCTCCGAGTGCCAGAAGAGTTTTAGATTTTCTTCCAATCTTAAACATCATGTGAAAAAACATCATCAACATTGACTTAAAGTTCAAATGTAAAATCCCTTACAAATCCCCCTTGTCCATTAAATTGTTCAAAAGGGCAAAAATATGTTCTTCTACCATAACATTTATTTATTTAAACCTACAAATATATTTAAACATAAATTTTACACTTCTATTTGCTTGAACTTCTCATGAGTAACTGTCTATTTGTTACAAATTGCTTGTGTGTATATGTATATATATATATATATATATGTACACACACACACATTTAATTTATAAAGTTGCTTTGGACAAAAGTGTCCACTAAATGCATACATGTAATGTAAATGAGAGCACAATTTTTTTTTTTACCTTTTATAAAAAGTACTTTAAATCCATCATACCAGTCTGAGTCCATCATGGGTCTGATCCTGGCATATTAAGCAGAAAAAAGCATTGACTTCAGCACATTCAAGTATAGAAAATGGTTGAGTATATTTTCTTCCTCCGTCTTTTGGAATGCTTATTTTTATGCTTATAAATATTTTTGGATGATCTGGCTCAAACTCCTTTAAACTAAGTTCCTGATGTGACCTCTTCATGTTCCTCGTTACAAAGGTGACGTGGGAAGAAAGTTTGTGTGGGTTTGTTAATCCAGACATCTACAGTAAACTCATATTTGTGCCCAATTCTCTAATGTCTTGTATGTCGTTTTAGCACTTCTGTAAATGTTCATGATTCTCTTTTAAAAATCGTTGGTTGTCTTGATAAAAAGTGAAGGATTTTAGCTGGATGTAATGTTTGTGATTTGTAAGTTCTCAACAGACCTCCCCATGTTTGTGTAGCTACCAGCCGAGAGATTGTGTTACCAGATGAGGCTTAGCTGCAAAATATTCTCTTTGGGTTTGATTTGTAACCAAATTTCACCCCATGTTTGAGCAGATTGTATTTAATTTTTTACATAAATTCTGGACAATATTGAAAATTACAGAAAATTCGATTTTGACCACAATCAAAATAAACAACTCGGTGCAACGTTAATACCGCTAATAACTCTTCATTCCATAAGGTGGCGCTAAAGTGCCCGAATTTCTAACCGCAGTTAAACAACAAAGAAGAGTTTATTTCCACCCCTGAAGAATACAAAACGATTTAATGGTGGAAAACGACTCCAGACTAAAATACTGGAGTAAAGATGGAGATTAAAAAAGAAGCCCGTGGAATAAAAGAAGAAGAAGGAGAGGAACAGATAGGTGAGCGAATCACTGTCTTGCTGTTAATGAGGCTGAAGATAGCATTAGCATCACAAGCTAGAAGATGATTTTAGAACAGGTTGGGGGCTCCAATAACTTATCTTCTGTAATTTGCCCATTTCCTTTGTAGAGTCAGTGGAAATGAAGAAAGACAAAGAGCCTCAGTTTCAAAAATCACATGTGAAAAAAGAAGAAGAAACTACTCCAGAGATCGAAGAGAGACATAAACTATCTGCAGCAGAAAGAACATTTACATGCTCTCAGTGTGGAAAGAGTTTTACTCTTAAAACAAACCTGGCAAAGCACATGAAGATTCACACCGGAGAGAAACCCTACTCCTGCTGTCAGTGTGAAAAGAGTTTCATTTTTAAATCAAAGCTCACCAGGCATTTGATGGTTCATACGGGAGAAAAACCCTTCACTTGCTCTCAGTGTGGAAAGGGTTTCATTCAAAAAGTAAACTTATCTTCTCACGAAAGGGTCCATGCCAAAGAGATACTTTACTCTTGCTCTGAATGCGGAAAAGGTTTTAGGTACAAACACCTCCTCAAAGATCATCAGCGCGTTCATTCTGACAAGGGATCATACCGCTGTGACCTGTGTGACAAAACATTTAATCAAGAGTCACATTTAAAGTCACACATCCAGAAATTTCATTCTGAAGAGAAACCTCACGTTTGTTCAGTTTGTGGGAAGGGGTTTCCTTTTCGGTCTAGTTTGAAACTTCACCAGCGCATTCACACTGGAGAGAAACCTTTTGTCTGTGCTGACTGTGGAAAGGGTTTTATAACTTCTGGCAACCTAAAGATACACAAGAGGACTCACACTGGGGAGAAACCATATCAGTGCTTTGATTGTGGAAAAAGTTTAACATCATCAAGTGACTTAAAATACCACGAGAAGATTCACGGTGGAGAAAAACCCTATCAGTGCTCTGAATGCGAAAAGAGGTTCACAACAGCAACCGACTTAAAAAACCACAACAGAACTCACACCGGAGAGAAACCATACCAATGTGCTTCATGTGAGAGACGTTTCTCTCAAATATCAGCACTGAAATGTCACCAGAGGATTCACACTGGAGAGAAACCATATCAGTGCTCCTCATGCGACAGCAGTTTCTCTCAAGTATCTGCATTGAGATGCCACGAAAGAACTCACACTGGAGAGAAACCCTATCAGTGCTCTTTATGTAAGAAAGGTTTCTCCCAAATATCAGCCCTAAAATGTCATGAGAGGACTCACACTGGAGAGAAACCATATCAGTGCTCTTTTTGTGTGAAAAGTTTCTCTCAACTCTCTGCGCTAAAATATCATGAGAGGACCCACACCGGAGAGAAACCATACCAGTGCTCTTTATGTGGGAAAAGTTTCTCTCAATTATCAGCTCTGAAAAGTCACAAGAGGACTCACACAGGAGAGAAACCTCATCAATGCTCTGTGTGTGGGAACAGTTTCTCTCAAATATCAGCACTGAAATACCATGAGAGGACTCACACCGGAGAGAAACCGTATCTGTGCTCAGAATGTGGAAAGTGTTTCAGGTCTTCTTCCAGTCTTAATGATCATTTGAAAAAATGTAGTCCAAGTGAATTTAAAGTTCCTGTACAATAACACCTTTATTTCTTCCGAGTCTCAGCCGACACACTGAGAAGAGGTGGCTGTATTAACAAACATAAACCCAGTAGCGTTATTTATTCACAGTTCCAGCGCTAGCATGAATGCTAACTACAGGTTAGGTTTCTTTTCTCATGGCATTATTAGCGATTGGAAGTTCTGATCATTTTTGTGACTCAGTTTTTAAATATCGATCACCAATAGATCTGCCAGATATCATTCATCCTAAAACAAGAATGTTCCTGGGAGTATTCAGTACCTTTTATCAAGAGCACTTTTAGCATAGATCGATTTAAAACAGAATCAGATTTTTTTATTTATTTAAGACTTCTACGTTAAATGAGGAAGTAAAACTAACTGAAGATGAAAGGCTTGCTTTAATTGGCTGAAAATTTCTTGCAGAGTCTGAAGATCCACCTCGCAGAGTTTCAGATCTCCTGCTCTTCGGCCACACGTGGATACTATCAGAATCTGCCCCTTTATTTTCATGAAGGTTATATTCACAAATCCTCATCTGATAATACTAATGTTTATTTTAAAAAAATCCTGTCACTGCCTTAAATCTATAACATGATCTATAAAAACTCTGAGCTCTGAGTTTCTGCAGAAAACACCAGTGTATTTTCCAAAACATGGGTCTATCGATTAAGGATAGCCTCATATCGTGTTGAGTGATTGTTACTGAATCCTCCTAATGTGGCGTGAGACAGAGCCAATGTCACAGCATTTTTTTCAATGTCTATTTTTTATTGATAGGATGGTGGTAGACACATGAAGTAGGAAAGAGAGTGGGGATTGAAGGGAAAGGTCATCAGGATCTTAGCTGTGTGCTTCTTGCGGTTTTCATTTAACTGTGTATTATTTGATAGTGCCAGCCAAGGAAAGAACACAGTGATGAAGGAATTTTTATTTAGTGGGGAGGGGCTAATTGTCGCTTGAGAAACCTGTCTGTCTCAAACAATAATGCCTATAATAGCATAAGCGTTTTTAATTACACATTTGTCACATTCAGATTTAGGTCGGAAATATGAGATGATGCAATTGAGAAATAGTTTTATTACTGAAACACGTGCTTTACTTCAACTTTTAGCTTTTTTATTGTATTAACTTTGAATAGTGAATTATGTTTATGTCTGTGTGTTTGTGTGTGCGTGCGTGTGTGTGTATATTTCTAGTGCAGGATTGATAACCTTTAATGACTTTAAAAAAAAAAAACAGTTTTCATCTGAAGAGATCCAGAACTTTAATCGCATGCATGTGGAATTTATAAATTGGAGAAACCCGAACACATCCATATTGGCTGTATCATCCAAACGGTTTGGTGGTGTGTAATGTTGTAGAGCACTTTGTTTTCAACTGCTACAGTTTGAAACTACTATATAAATAAAGTAGGTTATCTGGTTACAATGTACCAAACTAATTTTGACCAGATAATTACTAGTTTGAACCAGATTGTTTTGAAAGCAGGTAAACCAAGAATTAAAAAAAAAAAAAAAAGTTAAATTAGTGAGAAGGAAATAAAAATAAAAACCTAAAAATTAATGGCAGGACAATTCGGGAGAAAAGAAGGATCAAAATATAAAATACTAATTGAAGGAAAATAGATTGGGTATGAGTGTAAAAATATAATGTAATTTAATACATAACATAATAACATTATAAAATATGTCAATGTTAAGAACTGAACTGTGTATAAGTCAAGAAGAAAACATCCTTACAGTACACATTCAACAAAAGCAACACAATGGAGGAATAAGATTACAGCGATAATTATCTTTATAAATCTATTCATTGTAAGCGATTCAGTTGTATAAAATGCATTTCTCACTTCTTTATCCGATTTAATTTGCTTTGGTTATTTTATTATCCGCGCCACTCGTATTTGTGCTAATAATTGCAGAAGCGAAAGTAGAGCTACTGTCCAGCAGGAGACGCTGTGAGATGCGGTTTGTCCAGTAATCGGCGAATAAAAAGAAGAAACAACCGTCTACAAAAATTACTCCTGAATAAACTTCAGTAATCCTGGAGTAAAGATGGAGATTAAAGAAGAACCCTGTGGAATTAAAGAAGAAGAAACAGAGGAACAAATTGGCGAGTGTTTCTCTGTCATTACCTGTTGATAAAGAAATGAAGATAGCATTAGCATCTTAAGCTAGCAGACTTAAATAACGGGTTTTAGGGTTAATGGTTCGTTTTCTAATTTGTTTTCTCTTTTTATTTTAGAGTCACTGAAAGTGGTTGAAGTTGGGGAGATTTTGTTTGAAAAAACATATTTGAAAAAGGAAGAGGAAGAAACTCTCCCAGAGACTCGGGAGGGTTTCCCCTGTTCTCAGTGTGAAAAGAGTTTTACTTTTAATTCAGCCCTCATCAGACACATGAAGATTCACACCGGCGAGAAACCTCACGCATGCTCTCAATGCGGAAAGAGTTTCATCACTTGCGCAGAATTAAAATTTCATACGAGTGTCCACACTGGGGAGAAACCTTACACCTGCTTCATCTGTGGAAAGAGATTTACAACTTCGGGTAACTTAAGACGGCATGGGAGGATTCACACCGGAGAGAAACCATACCAGTGTTCTTTGTGTGAGAAAAGTTTCTCTCATCCTGATGGACTGAAAAACCATGAGGGGATTCACAGCGGAGAGAAACCCTTCACTTGTTCTGAATGTGGAAAGAGTTTCAGATTCAAATACCTTCTCACATATCATCAGCGCATCCATTCTGGGTTGGGACTTTATCACTGCAATCAGTGTGACAAAACATTTAATCAATCGTCAAATTTAAAGTCTCATATCCTCAAAGTTCATTCTGACGTGAAACCTCACGTTTGCTCAGTTTGTGGAAAGAGTTTTTCTTTTTTGTCCTATTTGAAACTTCATGAGTGGGTTCACTCCGGAGAAAAACCACACTCATGCTCTGAGTGTGGAAAGTGTTTTATTAGAAAAGCAGAATTAAAAACGCATACAATGATTCACACCGGAGAGAAACCCTACGTCTGCTCAGATTGTGGAAAGAGTTTTGCAACATCGGGCAACCTAACAATACACCAGAGGTCTCACACCAGAGAGAAACCCTATCAGTGCTCTGAATGTGGGAAAAGTTTTACAACATCAACTGATTTAAAAAACCACGAGAGGATTCACACCGGAGAGAAACCCTATCAGTGTTCTGAATGTGACAAGACCTTCAGATTTGCTTGTAATTTAAGGCATCATATGAAAAAATATCATCAAAATTTAAACTGAGCCAAATTGGTAAAGTCTTGTTCCAACAATGCGAACGTTGTGGGTTTAAATCCCAGGGAAAGCAAGAACTTCACTCAAGTGTTTAAGTCGCTTTGAATAAAACTGTCTGTCAAATGCATAAATGTAAATGTAAAATTGAGTTCAGAGTTCAAATATAAAACTCGTGGACATTGACTTTGAGCAGGATTCTTCTGAATCGTCTTTATCCATAGTTTAAGGAGCTCTCTCTTGTCACGCAGCTGCTCACTGTGGAGATGATGATGGAAGTTAATCTGATTAATGTTTTTCTTGTACACAAAAAATTAAGATATTCTGCTTCCATTTCAAACCAAAAGACCCTATGCCATCCTTCATTTAAATGTGATAATGAGCTCTCATGAATAAAAAACAAACAGCGGGACAATGGCAAAATCAGACAATCCCTGTCTGTAAATAAAGCCTAAAAATAAATATTTGCTAACAAATCTGACAAACAATGCCCCAAGTGGATGACTTGATGGATTCCAAAAGAGTAAAGCTGAAGAGAAAAACACAAGTGCTCCAGTATTTAAGATAAAACTCCTCTAGCTATTGTACTTTTCCTTTAATTTCCCATTTTTTTTGGTGGTATTGCACTCAATTATTCGGAAATTGTAAATCCTCTTAATTTGAGGAAATGCTTTGTTTATATTTAGTTATTGCTCTCAAGCTTGAAATAAAGTTGAATAATCTCTGAATCCTATGGTTTCTCCTGCTCCAGGTGAGTCTGTGACTCTAAATTGAGTGAAAATTGTGTTAAATTAAAAATTCCAGAAGACATTGCATAAGTAACAATGAAAATAATTAAACAAAATAATTATATTTTGGTCCTAGAGAGTTTCAGTCAATTAAAAGCCTATTTTAGAGGGTTTTGGGATTCAGACAACTGTTAACAAAACTATTTTAATGAACTGTTTTATCCGGCATTTTGATCCTGAAATACCGGTCTGTTTGTTTCCCCAATTCCTCTCCATTCTGGAGGGGGGCGCTAATGCGCCTAAACGCGATTCCCCAGCAGCCGATGAACACCAAACAAACGAGATTTCATCGATGTTTTACACTCCAGAACAACCTAAATAAAACGAGTTGGTGCTGAGAGAGAACTTAATGCATTACTGGAGTAAAGATGGAGATTGAAGAAGAAGAAGAAGAAGCTGAGGAACAAATAGGTGAGAGTTTATCTGACCTTTCGTTCACTGCTGAGGAGGAAGATGGCATTAGCATCAAGAGCTTACAGACTTTCTTATTTTAAACTAATACATTTGGTCTTTAAATAAATCCCTCCATTAGTTTGTTCTTTAATTTTTTTTCAGAGTTTAAGAAAGCGGAGGAAGCCAGTGAGAATTTTAATAAAAAAACACTTGACAAAGAAAGAAGAATCTCTTTCAGAGACTGAAGAGATTTCAGCAAAAGAACAATCGGAAAAAACTGGAGCCAAAAAAACCATCAGCTGGCCCGAGTGTGGAAAAAGTTTTACTTTTAATTCACGCCTCAAAAAACACATGATGATCCACACCGGAGAGAAACCCCACTCCTGCTCTCAATGTAGAAAGGGTTTCAGCACTCGAGAAGGATTAAAAACTCACATGGGGATTCACAGGGGAGAGAAACCATATATCTGTTCCTAGTGTGGACAGAAGTTTACAACATCAAGCAACTTAAACCGGCATGAGAGAATTCACACCGGAGAGAAACCCTTCACTTGCCCTGAATGTGGAAAGTGTTTCTCTAATTTATCAGTACTGGAATATCACAAGAGGATTCACACAGGAGGAAAACCTTTCACTTACTCTGAATGTGGAAAGGGTTTCAGAGGCAAAATCTTCTCACTGATCACCAGCGCATTCATTCTGGTTTGGGACTATATCGCTGCGATCAGTGCGACAAAACATTTAATCAAGCATCATATTTTCAGAGACACAAGAGAAAGGTTCATGCTGCTGCAGAGCCTCATGTTTGTTCAGTTTGTGGAAAGAGCTTTTCAATCGAATACTATTTGAAACTCCATCAACGGATTCACAACGGAGAGAAAAATTTTGTATGTTCAATTTGTGGAAAGAGTTTTATAACATCAGGCTACCTAATGATACACCAGAGGATTCACACTGGAGAGAAACCCTATCATTGCTCTGAATGTGGAAAAAGTTTCAGATTTTCTTCAAGTCGCAATGATCACATGAAAAAACAGCATCAAAAATAAGTAATTTATACTGACTAGCACAGCTGCTCAGAGCTAGCTAGCGAGTAACAGCTCTGCTACGAAATCTAGATTCGAGATTTTTTACTCAAAAAAAAAACTTGTCATCCACTTCTGATTCTGAGGCATTCGGGGAGGGACCGCGTTCTCCAGCACCCATTTTAAGAGTGGCCGTGACATCACTTGAACTCGATTTCACTTAATCGGGTTAATTGTGTTTTTTTAATCAATGTGTTCAGTTTTAATCCGCTCTGTGGTGTTGTAATTGTTGTGTGTCCCTTTTCTCGTGTTTGTGTGTTGAGGCTTTTATATACAAACCACTTCAATGACAGATATTGCACTTGGTGCTGAAAAAAGGGTTTTAGTCACGCGGCTTTGCTAAGATGGTGTCTTACATAACCGGTCAGTGCAGTTTCATCTTTATCTAGTATATATATATATATATATATATATATATATATATATATATATATATATATTTATTTATAGTTAATGATATTCACACCAGAAATAAATATTTCTAAATGAGATCACATGTGACGACTGTTGGATTTTTAATCTCAAATTAATAACAAAGACTCTGAAGAGTCAACACATTATATGGCACCACCAGCGCTGCCAAAAGGACAGCCATGCAGTCTGCAGTGGAAGCAGTAGACAGAGCCTCCAGGTGGCGTTGGATCAGGAGCTACACAGGGGACTGATCAGCCCTGGTTGGGTCACCTAAGGGAGGACGTATGATCTTGAATGACCCGGAACGTTTGAGGAGCTCAGAAACGTCTTTGAGATGTGTCCCAGAGCATCAGAAGATGGATCTTCAAGTGTAAAGAAAGGTACAGCACTAATAAAGTATAGGATCTTAGTTAAGTACTAGACTAAAAAGTACCCCCAAAACAATAGTAGCTTTGTCGGGAAACATTATAAAATTTCTCTGAAGAATTACAATGCTACTGAAGTACTAAGGCAAAGAAATAATAAACACTGAAAAAAAATCCCTCATTCGTACGGTGCAGTAAACTACATCACCAGATGGTGGCGGTAATGCACCAAATTAAGGCTTGAAAACTGCCTGTAAACGACTGATTGAAATAGAAACCAGAAGAAGAAACCAGTCGACGTTCCTTCCGAAGGAGCTAATGGAGGAGAAACCTCTGATAAACCTCAGTAATACTGTAGTAAAGATGGAGATTAAAGAAGAAGAAACAGAGGAACAGATAGGTGAATGTTTCACTTCTTGGTCTTTAACTGCTGATGAGAATTAAGATGAAGATAGCATTAGCATCTCAAGCTAGCAGACTCATATGAAAGCTTTTTACTAATTTAGGGCAAAAATGGTGTGTTCTTTACATTTTTTTAGAATCAGTGGAAGTGAATGCAGCCACAGAGACTTTGTTTCAAATCTCAGCTTTCAAAAAGGAAGATGAAACTCTTTCAGAGGCTGAAGAGAATTTCTCAAAGAGAACTACTGAAAAACCCTACGTCTGCTCCTACTGCGGAAAGAGTTTTAAACAATCAAGCGACTTAAAACGACATCAGAGGTTTCACACTGGGGAGAAACCCTATCAGTGCTCAGAATGTGGGAAAGGTTTCTCTCAATCACAGGCACTCAAAGAACACAAGAGGATCCACACTGGAGAGAAACCCTTCGCTTGCTGTGAATGTGGAAAGAGTTTCAGGCGCAAAACCCTCCTCACAGATCACCAGCTCATACACTCTGGATTGGAACCGTTCAGCTGCGATCAGTGCGACAAAACGTTTACAAAGGCATCGTATTTAAAAAATCACCTCACAGTTCATTCTGGCACGAAACCTCATGTTTGTTCAGTTTGTGGAAAGAGCTTTAAAGATCTGAAAGGTTTGAGAACTCACTGTAGTGTTCACTCTGAAGAGAAACCATTCAAGTGCTCTGAGTGTGGAGAGGGTTACAAAAATAAATCAAATCTCAATTATCACATGAAGCTTCACTCTGGAGAGAGACCCTTTACGTGCTTGGAGTGTGGTAAAAGTTTCTGTCGCAGGCACCTTCTGAGAGATCATCAGCGCATTCATTCCGGATTGGGGCCGCACCGCTGCAGTCAGTGCCACAAAGCATTCACTCATGAATCCAGCTTAAGATCTCACGTGAAAAGTATTCATTCAGTTCTGAATCGTCAAGTTTGTTGAGATTGTGGAAAGAGGTTTTCAACTCTAGTACTCTTTCCCAGCGGATTCACTCTGGGGAGAAACCTTGCATCTAAAAACTCTTCACCTCTGACTTGTTTTACAAAAATCAAGCTAATTTATTAAACTCCAGAGATTCATTCCGGAGAGAAACCCTATCAGTGCTTTGAATGCAGAAGGAGTTTCAGATTTTCTCCTAGCTTTAATAAGAAGAAATGTCACCAGAAGTGATTTGAAATTCAGCTATAACATGCCTTGAAATAGCTGTTTTAAGCTATAACAGCACTGGAACAAAATTCATCAGGATTCAACTTTTCCAACTGTTGTGCAAGCTGCTTGTTTCACAAATGCACATCTTTTTAGCTGCCGTTCAACTCTATTAAACAGCAGCATTTCTTTTGTGTTAAAGCAAACACTGTAAGTGGGTGCGCACCATCTTGCCTCGCCATGCTTATATTTGGTTTGTTGAGCTCAACATTATATTGGCATTTAATCACAGTCAGAATCTTACCAAGCTTAATATAATTTATAGCATTCTCTATAGTATATTTTTATTTTTTACATGTAAAACATCTCCCAGTGGTAAATGTTCTAGATATTTTTACCTTGTTCTTGTATTAATATTTCATTATAATTGTTCATTCATTAGCCAGTTCTTCCTTTTCCTGGTCACACCTAAAGAGGAATTTAGAGAATCCAGTTAACCTGATGCAAGTTTGTTGTCTTGGGGAAACCAAAGTACCACAAAAAAACCCGCACAAACATGGGAGCATGCAAATTCCTGGAAGGAAGTTGTTTGTTGTCCTTGAACCAGAGACCTTCTCACTACCGTGCTATCCACCGTTCCTGCCCCATTGCGAAATGGAAAGGTGTTGTTATTGTGACAGGCTAAAAATGCATGATCATTATATAGTTGTGTAAACACGATTTCTGTACTCTAGTGAAAATTGTGTTTTTTAAAATATATTTAATGCGCATTAGTCCTTTCAAAAGTATTGAACCATCGCGATCTGTTGTAACTGTGAAAGCACAAAGCAGCTTCACAAAGAACGCGATCTGCTCTTTTCCCCAGTCCTACAGGGGGCGATAGAGCGACTCTTGGATTCGTTATCAACAAGCAAAGAAGAAGCGGTCCGTCAACATTAACTGGCCACAGAAGTCTGTAGAGTATATTTAACAGTACACTACAGTAATGCTGGAGTAAATATGGAGATTAAAGAAGAAAGTGTTAGAATGAAAGAAGAAGAAACAGAGGAAGAAACAGGTGAGTGTTTACTGATGAGGATTATGATAGAGATCGCATTATCATCACAACCAAGAAAACTTTTTATAATTTGGGGCTACATTTAATGCGTTTTCTGATTTAGTGTTTGAATTTTAATTTTAGAGTCACTGGAAGTGATTGAAATCGAGGAAATTTTGAAAAAAGAGGAAAAAAGTCTTTCAGAGACTGAAGAAGGTCTCACAAAGGAAGGACCTGGAGAAACTACATACAAAAGCAATTTTTTCTGTTCTGAGTGTGGAAATAGTTTCACTTTTAATTCTGCTCTCCGAAGACACATGAAGATTCACACCAGAGAGAAACCTCACTCGTGCTCGCAGTGTGGAAAGAGTTTCATTACTCACGAGCATGTAAACGCTCACATGAGGATTCACACTGGAGAGAAACCTTACGTCTGCTCCAACTGTGGACAGAGATTTACGCAATCAGGCAGCTTAAGACGACACGAGAGGCTTCACACAGGAGAGAAACCATACCAGTGCTCTGAATGTGAGAAATGTTTTTCCCATCAAAATGGACTTAAATATCATGAGAGGAGTCACACCGGAGAGAAACCCTTTACATGTGCTGCATGTGGGAAAAGTTTTAGGTACAAAAACCTCTTCAAAGATCATCAGCGCATTCACTCTGGATTAGGGCCATATCGCTGCGACAAGTGTGAGAAAACGTTTACTCAGGCATCAAGTTTAAGGAGACACACGATAAGCGTTCACTCTGCTGTGAAGCCCCATGTTTGCTCAGTTTGTGGAAAGAGCTTTCATTTTCTGTACAGTTTGAGACTTCATCAGAGTGCTCACTCTGGAGAGAAACCTGTTGTCTGCTCTAGCTGAAGAAAAAGTTCTATGTTAAAGTATTTAAAGAATTAAAGCAGTCTGAGAGGCATGAGTTTCTGACTTTCTTCTCATTTTAAACACCAGATGATGTTACGGCTTAGAGTTATTTGTCCAGGGAGTTAAGGATGCAACAACTGCACAACGGGGTTATGTCACAAAATGAGGGTCAACAAAATTGAAAGCAAACATTTATTTTAAGGCCAAAGGTAAACAAAAAATAAACAGAGCAACGTAATCTCCACCAGAGCAGCTTATCAAAGGGCATAGGATTGACTAAGGATTGATTGACAGATGCTCTGTTTCTGCGTTCGTCCAGTCACAAAGACAAAAACAAGGAGAACAGATGAGACCAGAACAAAACCATAATTGTGACTCTTTTGGAAATAAATTTCAAATATAAAACACTTTTTATAACTAACCATTGACTCTTAAGAGAATTAATCTTCAGGGTCTGCTCTTTTTGAATAAACCTTAAACTAAAGAGTGCCTCAACCCCAATTTACCGCCAGAAAGAGCATTAACTAAAGATATATCGATAATAGAATCCTCTGTGAGTAAAAATTGTGATGAATCAGCTTTAGTCGGGAGGTAGACCGACTGGTGACCTGGTGCAGCAGCAACCACCTGGAGCTAAACGCCCAGAAGACAGTGAAGATGATCTTGGACTTCAGGAAAGTCATAGCCCCTCCGTCCCCCCTCACTCTGGCAGACCCCCCCCCCCCGACTCCCCCATCACCATAGGGGACTCCTTCCGCTTCCTGGGCACCACCATCACCCAGACCTCAGGTGGGAGCCGACCATCAGCTCCCTCATCAAGAAGGCCCAGCAGAGGATGTTCTTCCTGCGGCAACTGAGGAAGCTCAGGCTGCCGACCAAGATGCTGGTGCAGTTCTACACGGCCACCATCGAGTCCATCCTCACCTCCATCATCGTGTGGTTTGCTGGCGCCACCTCCAGGGACAAACTGAGACTGCAGCGTATTGTGCGTGCTGCTGAGAAGGTGATTGGCCGTAAGCTCCCATCTCTCCACGACCTGTACGTCTCCAGGGCCCGAGGACGCGCAGGTCGGATCACAGCTGACTCTTCCCACCCTGGACACAGACTATTTGAGCCTCTCCCTTCAGGCAGGAGACTACGGTCCATCCGAACCAGAACCTCCCGACACAAGAACAGCTTTTTCCCCTCCGCCATAAGACTCTTGAACACCAAATGACCACAAACCCATGGACAACTCTTGCTATTTGCATTATTTTCTGCACAATCCCCCAAAATTGTCCTGAATGTACATAGTATAGTTTTACTGTATAGTTTTTATTGTTTATAGTAGTTTTTTATTTTTTTAAATATATTATATTTCTTTTATTTTACTTATGCATACTTCACTTTATTATTTATTATTTAGTACGTGTTCTTTGTTTTGCACCATCGCCCAAAAAAAAATCCTAGTCCTTGAAATTTGTTTCACTGACCATGGCAATAAAGACGTTTCTGATTTCTGATTTGCAAAGGTAACGGGGTTGTTGTTGTTGTTATTATTACACAGTCCAGCGGGAGGCGCTAAAACGACTCTGAAATGGTTTATCAGCGATCTTTAAAGGGGAAGAACGAAATAGCTTGTATTTTATCAACATTCGAATACTATCAAGCAAAGAAACAATATAAACAACAGATTTTTAATGTTGTACCTACAGAAAATGCTCTTTCTCCATAATTCCACAAATTATTTCTCCAGATGGTGGCGGTAATTTACAAAAGAAGGAAACCAACCCGCCAAAAAAAACACCCGAAGAAGAAACAGAAAAGGAGAAGGCCCGTCAGAAGGAGAAGATGAACTACAGCAACACTGGAGTAAAGATGGAGATTAAAAAAGAACCTTGTGGAATAAAAAAAGAAGAAACAGAGGAACAAATAGGTGAGTGTGGGAAATTCAGTGTCTTTAACGGCTGGTGAGGTTAGCTTTAGCATTAAAAGATAACAGAGATGCTTTGCTACTTTGGGTCAAAAATGTTTTCCTTTTTTTCTGAAATATTTTCTTTATATTCTTATTTCAGAGTCAGTGGAAGCGAATGAAGTCAAGGAGACGTTGTTCCATAAATCAGTTTCTAAAAAGGAAGACGAAGCTCTTTCAGAGAATGAAAAGAATTTCACAAAACAAGCTGAAAAAACTGGAGCCAAAAAACCCATCACCTGCCCTGAGTGTGGAAAGGGATTTACTTATAACTCACTCCTCAAAAAGCACATAAAGATTCACACCGGAGAGAAACCACACTCATGCTCTCAGTGTGGAAAGAGTTTCATCAGTAATGCAGAAGTAAAATCTCACATGAGGATTCACACTGGAGAGAAACCTTATGTCTGCTTAGACTGTGGAAAAACATTTTCATTCCTGCAGTCTTTGAAAGTTCATCAGCGTATTCACACTGGAGAGAAACCTTACATGTGCTCTAACTGTGGACGGAGTTTTGTAAAATCAAGCCTATTAAAAAGACATCAAAGGACACACACTGGAGAGAAACCTCACTCCTGCCCACACTGTGGAAAGAGTTTCATGTCTAGAGAAGAATTAAAAGCTCATATAATGATTCACACTGGAGAGAAACCTCATGTTTGCTCAAACTGTGGAAAGAGTTTTACAACCTCAGGCAACCTGACAATTCACCAGAGGTCTCACACTGGAGAGAAACCATATCAGTGCTCTAAATGCGGGAAAACCTTCTCTCGATCGCAGGCACTGAAAATTCACGAGAGGATTCACACTGGAGAGAACCCCTTCAGCTGCTCTGAATGTGGAATGAGTTTCATGTATAAAGCCCTCCTGAGGGATCACCAGCGCATTCATTCCGGATTAGGACCGTACCGCTGTGATCAGTGCAGCAAAACATTTAATCATGCATCAAATTTCAGAAAACACCTGATAAAGGTTCACTCTGTTGTGAAGCCTCATGTTTCTTCAGTTTGTGGGGACAAAGTTCGTCAAAGTATTCACACAGCAGATAAACGTCACTCGTGTTCTTAGAGTGAAAAGAGCTTCATCTCACTGGAGAGAAACTTTACGTCCGCTGTTGAAAAAGGTCTCAAATTCTTAGCCACTCTTTTTTTTTTCAGAGTAGGTTTTGCTGGTAGGTAGAACAAGTGTTGAGTATTGTTGCTGATCATTTTATAAAGCTTGAATCATCTGAGTTTCTTGAACATAACGATGACTTCACTGTACTCAAATGTCCTCCACAGCCACCAGATCTCAATCCAGTAGAGCACCTTTGAGATGTGGTGGAACGGGAGAGTTGCATCACGGATGTGCAGCCGTTATTGCCGCTATTGTGTCGATGTGGAGCAAACTCTCTGGGGAATGTTTCCAGTACCTTGTTAAATCTTAAGGCAGCTTGAAGGCAAAATGTGGGTATGACCTAGAACTATCAAGGTGTACCTAATAAAGTGGCTGGAGAGTGTATGTTGATAAAAACCCTACTGTTAAAGAAGCTACTAATTTTTCTATCATTCCTTCAGTTTGTTTCTCTATTATTATACATCAATGTTTTGTGTAGTTTTTGTGAAAATGCTATGAGTTTAAAAAAATTTCACATGCAAAATACGGTGGAAGTAAATCAAACAGATCCAGTCGGGGAAAATATAAGAAAGGCATTAATATCAATATTTTAAAGTTAAAAAAATCACAAATATTTGTTTCAAATATATTGTTTCAATTTCCTGATCCACTCTCCATTCCAGAAGGCGGCGCTATGGATGGTTATTTTACAGCTGACGTTAAACAAAGAAGATATTTCGTAAACATTTCCTGAACAAAACATTTATAGAAACATTAGAGTAAAGATGGAGATTAAAGAAGAACCCTGCGGAATAAAAGAAGAAACAGAGGAACAAATCGGTGAGGATTTCTCTTCACTTTGTAACTGACGCCGCTAGCTTTAGCATCACAAACAACCTTGGCATATATTAACCGACTTTCTAAATAAACATTTGTTACTTTGGGGCAAAAAAATTATCGTTTGAAATGTGTTCTTTATATTATTATTTCAGAGTCAGTGGTGGTAAATGGAGCCAATGCGATTTTGTTTCACGAAATACATTTGAAAAACGAACGAAAAGAAATATTTTCAGAACCCGAGAAGAGGTTTAGTAAAAAAATAGTTGTCCAACCTGAAGCCCTCGAACCCATCACCTGCACGGAGTGTGGGAAGAGTTTTGCGTTAAAGTCACTCCTCAAAAAGCACACGAAGATTCACACAGGAGAGAAACCTCACTCCTGTCCTCTGTGTGGAAATAGTTTCATCACTCGACCAGAATTAAAATCTCACTTGAGGATACACACCGGAGAGAAACCTTACATCTGCCCCGACTGTGGAAAGAGATTTACAACAGCTGGCAACTTAAAACGGCACAAAAGGATTCACACCGGTGAGAAACCATATCAGTGCCCCTCATGTGAGAAGAGGTTTTCCCAAATAACAGCACTGAAAGATCACGAGGTGAGTCACACGGGGGAGAGACCCTTCGCCTGCTCTGAATGTGGAAAGAGTTTTGGGTACAAAAAACTCTTCAAAGTTCATCTGTGCATTCATTCCGGAGTGAAACCATATCAGTGCTCTGAATGTGGGAAAAAGTTTCGTTGTTCAACTGAACTCAAATACCACCAGAGGAATCACACCGGAGAGAAACCATACGTCTGCTCAGACTGTGGAAAGAGTTTTACAATATCAAGCGAATTAAAAAGACACGAGAGGATCCACATTAGAGAGAAACTCTATCATTGCTCAGAATGTAATAAGAGTTTCAGACTTTTGTCTTATCTTAAGCATCATATGAAAAAAATTCATCAACATTGAGTCAAAAATGTTCTCTTTTGACTCTTTTTCTCTAAACTCTTTGAAACAAAAATGAGCGGGAATGTCCGGCTGCTGTGGTCTGGTGGACTAAAAGCCGGGCGTGTATGCGAATGTTCAGGGCTATGCAGGTTCCATTTCTGACAACTTTCCTATGTCACACTTTGCCTCCTGTTTGTCTTCACTGAACCATTAAAGAAAAATCGGTAATAAAGGCATCGGCCACATAAACGTAAATTATGGTGATGACATGGCAGAAGGCTCAGTAGAGCTGGGCTGCATCAGATTTGAACAGAGCTGGAATACCACGATAACGCCTCGCGAGGGGGTACCCACCACTTCCGTTTATTGCTGCTATTACTGCTGGGCAGCTTGGAGGATCCCCTGTTCATTCTCTATGGCTCTTAACACATCAGATGTCTTTAAGAGGATTTAATTCATCCGCTGTTCCTCTGTTAAAATCATCTTTTACTTGCTTTTGATAGTAATTTTTTTATATGATACATTTAGAAAAAACATTTGACTTTATCAAAGGTATGTTGTGACATTAAAAAAATGACAATTTTTTATATAAATAAAGATAATTTATTTCTATTTCTCTGTTTTATGCTTGTTTTATTCAAGTAATTGATCTGTAAAAGTTCTGATTAGGATGTTTTGAGTTCAGTCACAGTCTTAGATTTCTACTGTTTTTATAACGTATTAAGTAATCTTTATTGATTTTTTTTTTCAGTCTCTAAATAAATGCAGTTTTTATTTATTTCAGTGTTTTCGTTGTCATTTGATTAGAAACTAAAATTTTATTGGATCAATGGTCTCCTTTTTATTGGTTTGTATGACGTGATATGCAAAATATTTTTCCCACGACTCCACCGCAATCATCCCTCCTACACAAAATGAAACAGAAACAAAAATCTTTGTTTTGGCATAGAAAAATAAAATATTGACATAAGAACGAGAAAATCTACCACTGAAAACACACTAAAGCATCAGACATTTGAAAAAAAAAGTCAATAAAAAACAAATACGATATCAAAATATTATATTTCTTGCCATTTTTTCTGCTGCTCTGCAGTCCCTTATATGTCACATGGGGCCATGGCATCATTTATATTACCAGAGCAAATCTCCAAGCCACTTTGCTCTATTAGAGTTTAATGTATATTAAAATATGCAGCTTATTATGTAATGGTTAGCTTAGCTGTTCATTTAGGAACAGCTGCCAAATTTCCCATATTTTTTATACATTTTTTAAGTCTAAATTGCATGTGTTTTGAAATTTAAAGATTGGTAATAGAAATCGTTTCTGGAAATAGACGATTTGATTAATTTCCATTAACCCCGAGAAGAAAGAGAGAATTAGGAGATAGTTACAGGAACATCTCGTCCGCTGGTTAAAAATGAGAAAATTCTAGTTTGATCCCGTTCAATTACTCAAGGTGGCGGTAAAGAACCAAAAATAAAAATGTCAAGCAACAAAAAAGAAATTGCGTCAATATTTCACCTCAGAGGAATAAAAAAAACTGGAGTAAAGATGGAGATTAAAGAAGAACCCTGTGGGATAAAAGAAGAAGCAGAGGAACAGATAGGTGAGGGTTTCTCTTCTCTGTCAAAAACAGCTTCTGCTGATGATTTAGAAGAAGATTGCAGTAACATCGCAAGCTAGCAAAAGAGTTAGATATGTTATGATTATTCGAGCCCACATTTACTAATTTATCGATACAATTTTGATTTCAGATCCGATGGTACTGAAGGAAACCCACGAGAAATGGATCCAAAATGCACCTTTGAAAAAGGAGGAAGAAGAAGTCCCAGGAGAGAATGTAAAAAATGAACTAGCTGTGAAACCTGGAGCCAAAAAATCCTGAATGTGGAAAGGGTTTCACTTTTAATTCAGACTTCAAAAGACACTTGAGGATTCACACAGGAGAGAAACCACACTCCTGTACTTTTTGTGGAAAGAATTTCATTCAGAAAGTAAACTTAATTTCACACGTGAAGATTCACACTGGAGAGAAGCCCTATCAATCCTTTTTGTGTGATAAAAGTTTCTCTCATTCTAATGGACTGAAAAATCACAAGATGATTCACACTGGAGAGAAACCTCACTATTGCTCTAAATGTGGAAAGGGTTTTAGAAACAAAAAACATTTCACAGATCATCAGCACATTCACACTGGAGAGAAACCATATCAGTGCCTAGAATGTGGGAAAGGTTTTTCTTATTCAAACATACTGAAATATCATGAGATGATTCACACTGGAGAGAAACCTCACTCCTGCTCTTTATGTGGAAAGACTTTTTGGGACAAAAAGCACCTTAAAAATCATCAGCGTATTCACACTGGAGAAAAAACATTATGCCTGCTCCGCCTGTGGAAAGAGCTTTACACAATTAAGCAGCTTAAACAGACACGAGAGGATTCACACTGGAGAGAAACCTCACTCGTGCCCTCAATGTGGAAAGAGTTTTAGGGACAAAAAACACCTTACAGATCATCTGAAGATTCACACCGGGGAGAAACCGTATCAGTGCTCAGAATGTGGGAAAAATTTAGCTCATTGAAGTGGACTGAATATCTCAAGAGGATCCACTCCTGAGAGAAACCACATAATCTATGCAGGTAGACTATTAGTGACACATGTAAATAAAAATAGATAGAAAGCAAGGTCATTGTTCCAAAATGTCTGACCTAATGTTTTAAGGCGAATGTGCACAGGTCTCTAAAAAGCAACCACCATCTGCTGGCCAATAATGGATTCACACCATTGAGATGCCTTGATAAAGTAAAGAGCAAAGTGAGAAAGAAAATGGAAAGGGATTTGGTAATCAAAGGTAATCACTAATAATAAAAAAGATAAAACCCATGTAACTGATCTCTTTTCTTTCCAAATCACAGAAAAAAAATGATACATTTAATTTAATGTTGTGTTTGTGTCACAAAGGTCGTTGCATTTGGTTTTCTGGGGTTAGAAAACAAAAGATAAAGAGGCACGAGAACTGTTTCATTTTGTCCTCTAAACACAACAAATAATGACGTCAGGAAGAGTGGCCCAGTGTCTAATGGTGGTTCATCTTCATACACCCTAAATGAAAGCTTACAGCTTAAATGATGGCTTTGTGCAAATGTACCCCCACCTGTATCCTTTCGCTTGGTCTTTCCATTTGTTCTTCAAGTGCCACGTTGAGCCCCTGGCACTCTAGAGCTCTCTACAAGGGTCCAGAATAATCTAGTGGATAGGTATTTTATTTCTTAAATAAAACTTGCAGGCTTTCTGGACAAAATATAGCGCAAACATTCAACACTTCATGTACTGTGATTTAAAATACTTAATAATTAATAAGCACATTAATTTTTACAGCTAATATAGCGTATTTATGCTGAATGTTTTTAGAAATGGAATTGAGATTATTTACCAGTGGGGGGCAGTAACGTGCTGTGAGCTGCTTTTTGAAAGAAAAGAAATGATAAAAGGAAGCGTCTAACGATATTAGCCACGAATGGAGGACAAACCGCAGTAATACTGGAGTAAAGATGGAGATTAATGAAGTAATCTGCAGAATAAAAGAAGAAGAAACAGAGGAACAAATAGGTGAGCGTTTCCCTTCTCTGTCTTTACCTTCAGATGCAGATTAAGATGAAATTAGCATTAGCATCACAAGCTAGCGAACGCGCTAAATAAAGTTGTGGGAACTTTTCTAATATTTCCATCAAACTGTTAATTTCAGACTCAACGGAAACTGACGAATTCAACGAGCAATGGATCCAAAATACACATATGAAAAAGGAAGAAGAAGAAGAGACCCTTCCAGAAGGTGAAGAGAGTTGCACAGAGAAACCAGCTGAAAAATCAGCCTTTTCCTGCTCCGAATGTGGAAAGAGTTTTGCATTTAATTCAGACTTCAACAGACACAAGTTGTCTCACACCGGGGAGAAGCCGTACTCGTGTGCTGAGTGTGGAAAGACCTTCTCAGATAAATCAAACTTAAGTCGCCACGTCAGGATTCACACCGGAGAGAAACCCTACTCTTGCTCTGAATGCGGGAAGAGTTTCAGATACTCGAGCAACCTCAACGAGCACCTGCGCCTTCATTCTGATTTGAAAGGTTTTAGATGTGATCTATGCGACAAAAACTTTTCTGTAGCTTCGTATTTAAAAAAACACGTCATGAGCGTTCATTCCGACGTTAAGCCGCACGTCTGTTCGGTTTGTGGAAAGAGCTTTCAGTTCCTGCACTCCTTGAAAATCCATCAGAATGCACACACTGGAAAGAAACCTTTCACGTGCTCGGACTGCGGAAAGAGTTTTACACGAATGTATAATTTTCAAGCCCATAAACGTTTTCACGCCAGAGAGAACCCTTTCGATTGTTCTGTGTGTGGGAAGAGCTTTTTTTTAGTATCAAAACTCAACCTTCACATGAAGAATCACACAGAAGAGAAACCATTTAAATGCTCTGAGTGTGGGAAGGGTTTTCTGTATAAATCTAAGCTTGATGCTCACGCCAAGTCACACCTGTGGTGAAGAGAAACCCTTCACAAAAGCAGAGTGTTTCACATATGAACAAAATCGTCTTTGGACTACTGTCTTCTGGAAAGCTGCTGACCATGTTGGGTTTTGTGGCGATTCTCCAGTGCTTTACCCCAGGGCAAATTGGCTGCATCGTCACTCGGGGAGTCGCTGTGCTCGCTGTTCCTGACACTGGTGGCATCATGTTAAAATAATAGTGACTCATCTCGTCACTCTGGTCGACGGAGTGTCCTATCGTGTGCTTTGCTCTACTGGACCTGATCTTATAAAGCCTTCTTTCTGGAAAAACGTGGAGCAGATTTTTCGTTTCAACAGCCAACACTAATGACTTGAAACCAAAAATGTTCGAGTTGGAACAGTTTACCGTTCCGCTGTTCTCTAATGAATCAAGACTCATACAAGATCATATTCAGGAAAGGGAGATTGTAGAGACCTGGCAAAAACCTGGAACATTATAGGGGACACCCCCCCCCCCCTGCTCTGAATATACATGACTTGGGTGTCTCAGATCACCAAGCAATCAGCATTTAATTTCCCCTAAAATGTCACATTACCGTCAGTTTCTGAAATATCAAAAGCATTAAAGCAAACTCAATAATCTTCCATTGTCCCCAGCTCAGACATCATTTGATGACCTGCTCGATTTTTACAAGAAGAGTTAAAGCAAAAAAAAAAAAAAACATCTATAAAATGTTTTTTCTTCTGAGATGGTTTTATTTGTTTATTTTGATTTGTGTATAAATACAATGTGCTTTATAAATAAACAAATGAGTAAATCACATCTGCAATGCTTGGAATGTTTCTAAAACTGCACAAAGCAACAAAGAACAGATCTTTCCATGCGTAAAGGAAAGTACAGGGGAATGTGGTTCAGAACCAGGTAATGTATTCACAGTACACTTTTTTTTATTTTTTATTTTTTTATCTTTCGTATTCACATTCATTTCACATCTCAGAGGTGGTTACATTTACCTGAGTACATTTTAGCGGTTACTAGTACTTTTAGAGTATTTTTAAAGATGGGAACTTTTACTCAAGTACATTGGCCTGACAAAGTTGTAATGACTATTCGGTTTATAAAATAATAATTAGTTTTCGCGACTCGATCTGAAGTCTTCTTTACAGAGATGATCGGGGGCAGATCACCCATGCCTCAAGAACAGTTTCAATATGATTCCTATTTAAACCCTATTAATGGTACTTTGACTTTTAAAGTACCGTATTTCTCAAATGTTTTTCCTCATGCACCTGTGACGTATATCTTGAGAGCCAAGATGTTCAGCAGCAACATTTTGTAAAATGGATTGATTCTTCAAGAAGAACAAATGTTTACATAATGAAACGCACGTGCTTTCTGTTGCATTCTCTGTTCACAATTATGTGTTGTGGATGTAAAAAATAGACAGGATTTAAGGTTAGAAAAACTACCATTGTTCATATGATGTTAATGTGCTTTATATGTTTTATATAAACAAAAGAAGGTTTTTCCAACATTTATTGTTTTATTGGGATTGTTACATTTACTCTTACTTGAGTAAATATTTCCAGAAGTACTTTTACTTGAGTACAGATGTATGCTCATCTATACACAATCTTAGAGTATTCTCACTAATGTTTACAATACAGTGGTACCCCGAGATACGAATGCTTCGAGTTACAAATGTGTCTCGCAGGACATTTTTTTGCTTCGAGATGCAGTGAAAAATTCGAGATACGAATAATAACAAACATTTCTGCTCTATTTTCCTCTGGTTTGTCTCACATCACTCTGCGCTTCCACGTCCTTGTGCTCCTTACTCCCTTTGAAGAAAGTATAACACTTTACATCAGTTAAAATCTATTTATAGATTACCAATAATGTGCTATAACAAATGTTAGAGTCAAGGTGCTGTTAAAAAAAAAAAACGTTTATAACGTGGAAAGTGCTGTTCTGTAGCGCAAGATAGAGAAACACGTGCGACGTGCTCTCAGAAGTGTCTCTCCATCCCTTCTCACACGCTCGGTATTCTTTACGCTTGTGCTTGAAACCGTGTTTGTGTTTGTAATTTGTGGAATGTCTCGAGAAAGTCACTTTTCATACGTAGTGCCGTAATGTCTTCCGCCACCTGTTCCACCTCCTCCGACACATCGCTTCACTCAAGGTAAGGTTTCACATTTGTGTACATATTACGTGTTTTGCTTGTGTTTTATTATCATTTATTACATTAACAATGTGTAGATTTAAGGATTGAAGGAACGTTACTTAGCTTTTGTCTGGTTTTCCATTTTTTATCAACTTGTTCTGTTGTTTCTGAGAGCCGTTGTAAAACTTGCTTCGAGATACGAATCGTTCGAGATATGAACATCACCCTGGAACGCATTAGTTACGTATCTCGGGGTACCACTGTATTTTACCCTGGATTGTTTACATCATGTTTGGTATTTGTAGCTTTTATTTTCTTACTTGCACCACGTTTCACAATTTATTTAATCCATGCTTTGTCCATACATTTCTTGTCTGTTTATATGCTTGCACCAGCACAAGTTACTGGTTTACTGGAACACGCTCTAGGGCTGAGAGCCGGTCGAACCCGTTGAGCCACTTTCTCTGAGCAGGCATCACTGAAGCGGTTCAGATTTACTTCCTCCTTGATCCTGATCCTCCATCTTTATATTAGATCTACACTCATGGATTGATTCTGCGAGAGAAAGAACCAAGGTCAGGTGAGAAGAAACTGAGCTGTGGAGATCTGCTTTTGTATCTCAAATGTGTTATTTAAAGACGAACAGCACACTGTTGTATATTTCGATGTATACATCTTCTGAATGCTGACAGGGGAACACTCGTTTGAGTTCAGACCAGGGTTTATTCCAACTCTGTTTTGTTTTTTGATTTTTCCAGTGAATGTTATTTAATTTTTCAGTTTCATCAGATATTTCCGAGTGAATTGGAGACATTGGGATATTTGTAGAAGTAGCACTGTCATGTTTACAAGAACCTTTGTGATCTCATTCAGATCAGATCATCGAAAACCTGCAAATCTGTTCATTTTATAAACCTTTAATTATCCAACACTTCTGAACGATCTCAATCCAGGGAGAAAGGGAACTGGCCGGGAGCGGAACACACTATAATAAAATTAACTTAAACTCTCCTCAAAGGAACAGATGAAGTGTCTTCAAATAAACAGTTTAGTAAATGGAGAAATAATTAAAATTACGTATTTAAAGCATCACTTTGATTTTCTTTCATCCTGTGTCACTCAGATCATCTATGAGACCCTGATGAAGATATTCCTGTGATTTCTAAAAAATCTGCAGAGATGACCAATAGAGGAGTCCCAGAGGAAGAGGAGAGCTCAGCGGCAGATGAAACTAAGACCCAGAAGAAGAAAACTGAATTCAGAGATCATCTTAAACTCGAACAGAAAAGCAGCATAGAACTTTATCGACCAAAGTGTAAGAAAAGCTCAGACTTTGGGGGAAACACATGGAATTAAATCAGTAGAAAATATACAATTAAATCTGGTTAAAACTCATTACTTGAGTTCAGGCTCGGGTTAAGGTTCAAATTTACATTATATTAATGCATTTAGCAGAAGCATCTTACAGTTCAGGAGGCAACATACACAGTTTGTTACGAGGTCAGATTAATCATAAGACGTGCACATAGAAGACGTTTGAGCTGAGTCAGAAAATATACTTTTTTATCTTGAATAAAATTGGTGTGAGAGATGTGAGAGGATTGATCGATGGGTGGATTCACCGTTGATTTATTCATTTGCAGTCTCTCTTGGTGCCGCCAGAGATGTAGAGGTTCATTCTCTCCAGAAGAGCCTCACAGAGGAGGTGAGATCCTCGTTTCTACTTAACCGATAGTAAATCCTTTTTATGCTGATGTTAACTTTGTTCCTCAGAAAGCATCAGGTTCCTCATCTGAGAGTTTTTCCCATCAGCCTTCAGATCAACAGTGAAACACTTTGGATGCTATCATTGATATGCTATCAACACATCACTTTGAATGCTATCAACCTCGTTGTTGTAGTTCATTAGGTCCCTACTCCACCTAGCAACATCCTTGTGTAGGTTTGGATTTGTACTTTTGTACAAAGATTGATTTTCATGTTGTGCATATTTCTTTTGCCGTTAAACTATATTTTTTAAGGCACATATTGAGCTGACAGACTGAGTAGGTACCTCCTGGCTCATGTGAATGTCTTGGATCAAGTTGTTATCATGCTATTTAGAATACTGTTGTTTTTTTGTCAGCTGCATGCTTTACTCTAGACTATGCTGGGAGAATTATTGAGCTGAAAAGGGTTTGGATGTTAGGAGATGAACGAACAGAATGAAGATCAGGAGAAACCCGTTTAAGATACTCCTCTATTCAACATCTTGTAGCTTTTATTTAATCCAGACCAGGAGCAATCTCACACCACACTGCTCTCTGAAACAATGCTAAATAATACAAAATAATACTACAGAGCTATTGGAAATAAACCACAGGGGGAAACCAGCAGGTAACATGAGCATTTAATAATAGAGACCCAGCCACACTGACTATTTCTGTCCCCTGTCATGAGTTTAAAATGTCTTGTTTGTTTTTGCTGTTTGTGTAACTTGCTGCTATGAGATTATTTCAGGAGCTTCTTGATGGACGATTTAATATAAGCAAAACAAAAGCTGGAAACACAAGCTTAATTGGCATTAAATAATTCCAGGATCTCTTGGGGTTTGGAGTGTGTAGAATGGCACATGCTGTGCCTGAAACGCCAGGTTTGATGAGATCAGATGATGTTTAGTCAGTGACGTGAGCTCTGTTGATGATCTTTTCCACAGATTGTGGAGGTGAAATATTATTTACAGAGACTTCAGGAATTCTCTTTTGATATGCAAACCATTTTTAACGGCTCATTATTTTAAATTTAAAGAGTTTTTGGTGTGAAATGCCAAATATGTGTCAAACTCAGTTCCTGGAGGGACTCCGCGCTGCACTCTGTAGATCTGTTCCAAATAAAACTGGTCTCACTGAGTTCATCAAGTGCAACACCCCTTCTTTAAATTTATTGTATTTTTGTTGTGTTGATTATTCAATGAATGCAGCCGTTTGCTTTTTAATGTTAAAGAATTTGTTGTGCATTCGTTGATTGTCTATAAACTGTTTATGTAAATAAAATATTCCTTCATGATTTAATGATGCGTATGTGTTTTAATTTTCTACAGAGGCAACCTTTTCTTTGTCTTTTGTTTTGAATCTTTTTCTTCCAGCTGCTATATCTTTGAGTCGATACATACACTAATGGCCACTTTATTAGGTGCACCTGTCCAACTTTTTGTTAACACAAATATCTAATCAGACATTATATGGCAGCGACTAAATTCAGGCATGTAGACATGGTGAAGACAATCTGCTGCGGTTCAAACTGAGCATCAGAACGACGAAGAAACAGGGATTTAAGTGACTTTCAATATCATGGTTGTTATTGTTCAATATCATGAGCAATTATTATGATACTCTTAATTATTTTGTTCATTTTATATAGCGCCTGTCTCAAGACTCAGGGTTGCTTTACAGAAGAGCATTACTGGACAAACTAGCTGTCAACAGATGGGTTTTTAACTGTGGATAATTTCACGGAGCTGAGATGGAAAAGAGTTATAGAGAGTGGGAGCAGAGACACTGAATGCTCTGCAACCAAAGGAAGATAGTTTGTGATGAGGAGTGTGCAGGAGGCCTATGTCAGAAGATCTGAGAGTGTGAACCGGGGAGAATGAGATCAGTTAATTGTGAAGGAGCAAGACCTTTATTATACTTTGATTTGTTTTGTAATGTACTGGTAGCCAGTGAAGATGATGGAGAAAGGGGGAAATGTGAATTTGAGTAATCTAGCTGCTGAGTTTTGGAGGGCACTGTTAAAAGGGCATGGCAATAGTCTGGGTGGGATGAAAGGAATGCACGGAAAGAATATGAAGAGTAAAAGGTGACAACAGTCTTTATTCCAGAAGATGGCGCTATTGCAGCTACAAGAGGTTTTCCAGCCGCAAGAAGGAGAAGACGGTTGACTGGCGGGTCAAGCTAGCAGCTAACAACAAGAGCTAACCCCTAGTAATACTGGAGGAAAGATGGAGATTAAAGAAGAACCCTGCAGAATAAAAGAAGAGGAAACAGAGGAACAAATAGGTTCGTTTTCTTTTCACTGCTGAGCACGATTAATGGGAAGATAGCATAAGCACTACAAGATAGCTGACTGATTTAGCTACGTTTAACTCAATTTCAACTAATTATTTATTCTTATTTGTCCTTAAAACATTTTTTAGTGTCAATTGAGGTGGATGAATCTAAAGAGGGTCTGTTTTATAAAACAAAAGAAGAAACTTCAGAGACAGAAGGGAGAAACGAAGCTGGAGAAACTCAGGTGGAAAGACCTTTCACCTGCTCCGAGTGTGGAAAGGGTTTTGCTCTGAGCTCATATCTCACTAAACACACGAAGATTCACACTGGAGAGAAACCTTATTCATGCTCGCAATGTTGTAAAAGTTTCATTGCTAAAGGGCACTTGAAATCTCATTTAAAAATTCACACAGGAGAGAAACCATTCACCTGTTCCGATTGTGGAAGGGGTTTCATTGAAAAATCCAACTTTGATTCGCACATGAAGATTCACACAGGAGAGAAACCATTTATTTGCTCTGAATGCGGGAAGTGTTTCATTAAAAAAGTAAACTTGGATTCTCACATGAAGATTCACACTGGAGAGAAACCTTACCTGTGCTCTTTGTGTGGGAAGAGCTTTACTTTTAATTCAGCTCTCAACAGACACAGGAAGATTCACACCGGAGAGAAACCTCACTCGTGCTCTCAGTGTGGAAAGACTTTTATAGCCAAAGAACACTTAAAGTCTCACATAATGATTCACACCGGTGAGAAACCCTTCAGCTGCTCTGAATGTGGAAAGTGCTTCACTTCAATAACGACACTGAATTATCATGAGAGGATTCACACGGGAGAGAAAGCTTTCATCTGCTCTGAATGTGGAAAGAGCTTCAGGTCTAAAAGCATCCTCAAAAATCATCAACTCATTCATTCAGGATTGAAAGCGTTCAGTTGTGATCAGTGTGGTGCAAGGTTCACGGCACCATCAGCTTTAAGAGCGCATGTGTTGACTGTTCATGCTGAAGTGAAACCTCACGTCTGTTCTGTTTGCGGTAAGGGTTTCCCACATCCTTACAAGTTAAAAGTTCATCAGCGTGTTCACTCTGGAGTGAAATGTTGCAAGAGTTCTGAGAGTGCCACAATCAGTTCTTCATCGTCATAGGTGGACACAAAGGAGAGAAACCAGTGGCCTACATCACGTCTTGATTAACAAGATCCTTTCCGTGCTAATAGCTCCAGTGACAACAATCGAAATATGAAAACATCAGCAGCATCGCAAAGCTCTTTCCCTCTCTTTACTCTTCAGTGACTTTGTTCAGCTCAGCGAGGAGATTTTCTGATTACAATATTTAGAGTTTATCTTAATGTGATCTGCAGTCTGCGTTCGCACAATTCTCAAGTTGCTGTGAATTTTTGAAAACATGGCTTGGGTGCATGGGTTTTCCTGGGTGCTAGGGGTGGGGTTGTCATCACGCGCTGCGTTGTTGGCAGATGAAGCAAGTACTGTGTTGCTGTTTACTCTGTTATCATGGTGAAAAGCTTGTACAGGATTACATGCAGATGTTTCCTGTTTGATTTTTATAATTTTAAAATTGGCACTTCAGCGTTTTAACTGACTGCTATCTGTTAGTTTGGTATTTTTATGAGTTTCTTGAGTTTTTCTGCGGATGCAATTTTTTAAACACGCACATGGAACAGTATTGTTGTTGTTTGTTGTACACTGTGTTTTCCCAAAAAATGTTTTCGTGTGGACATGGCCTCAGCGTGGTGAAGGTTGGTATATGTGCAAAGCCAATCTGGGAAGACTTTAATCTCTACTGCAGATCTTGCAGGGCTCCTATAGTTGCTGGGAGTTTTGGACAAAGTGCTTGAATTTGAAATTGCGTTGCTTTCATAATAATTAATTCACTCATGCAATAGTTTTCCTTTTAGCTAAAGATTAAAGAAAACGAAAAATTAAAATAAAATAACTTTGAATTTCCAGTTTATTATTTTCATAATTTCACAGCACTGCCTTTCACATTTAGAAAACTCCAGTTAATTAAGGTTTTGTCACACATCTAAAGAGTGAATTTTGAGACATCCATTTCTTTCCAGAAACAAGCGTTCAAAGTGCTTTTCAAGGGCTGAAAAAGCCAACAATTTCTTCTGTTTTCTCCAGTCCAGTGGTGGCGCTAGTGCAAGTAAAAGTTCCGACCGCCATTGAACGACGAAGAAAACGGTCGACGTTTACCCTTATGAAGAAGCAGAAATTATGGAGGAGATACTATTGACAAACGACAGTAATGCTGGAGTAAAGATGGAGGTTAAAGAAGAACCTTGCGGAATAAAAGAAGAGGAACAAATAGGTGAGTGTTTCTCTTTGCCTTTAACTTCGGATCAGGTAAAATTGGCATTAACAGCTTGCAAACAGGTTCTCAAGTTTTGATCGCAACTCAGATACCAATCACCCCCCCCCCTCCTCCATTAGATTTAATAAATAATAAAAAAAAGAGTTCTAAGAGTATTATTTGGTCAATCTCTGTACATTAGAAATTAAATGTGTGGCGTGTGAGAACAGTAAAATTCCTGTCACATGCTCAATGCGTGGGACTTGAGAACCCTGCAGAGTTTAAATGAAAAGTTTGCTTATTTCGGCTCAATTTGCTTTTTTTCCAGACTTAATGGAAGCAAACGACACTAAAGAGGATCTGTTTCGAACAACACACGTGATCATCGGAGAAGAAACCGTCCCAAAAACTGTAGGGAGAAAGGACCAAACAGGAGAGAAACCTGTCACCTGTTTAAAGTGTAGAAAGAGTTTTTCTCGAAAGGCATACCTCACAAAACACATGAAGGTTCACACCGGAGAGAAACCCTTCTCTTGCTCTGAATGTGGCAAGTGTTTTGTTGCGAAAATAAACCTAGATTCTCACTTGAATATTCACAAAGGAGAGAAACCTTACTGGTGCGCCCAGTGTGGAAAGAGTTTTACTTTTCCATCTTCGTTCAACAGACATATGAAGATTCACACCGGGGAGAAACCTCACTCTTGCTCACAATGTGGAAAGAGTTTCATCACTAAAGCACAATTAAAATATCACTTTATGGTTCACACCGGAGAGAAACCTTTCAGCTGTCCTGAATGTGGACAGAGCTTCTCCTCACGAAGAACTTTGAGTTATCACAAGAAGATTCACACGGGAGAGAAATCCTTCAAATGCTCTGAATGTGGCAAGAGTTTCAGGTGTAATAGGGTCCTCCAAAATCATCAACTCATTCATTCGGGATTGAGAGCGTTCGGTTGTGATCAGTGCGATTCAAGGTTCACAGCACCATCGACTTTAAGGGCACACACACTAGCTGTTCATGCTGAAGTAAAACCTCACGTCTGTTCTATTTGTGGGAAGGGTTTCCCTAATCCTTATAAGTTGAGAGTTCATCAGCATGTTCACTCTGGGGAAAAACAATGTAAGAGTTTCAAGAGTGTCCAAAACAGTTCTTTATCATCATCATCATCATCATCATAAGTGGAGAAAAAAAACAAGAAACCTGTCTTTAGAGAGAAACTACTCTGAATGTGGAAACATTTTCACAAGTTTCAAAACAGTGATTCCACAGAATTTTCCTGTGGCTTATTCAGTAGAGCATTGCGCTAACAAACAAGAAGGTTCTGTGGTAAAACCCCAGGGAAAGCATGAGCTTACAAAATGTGTTAATTCCTTGTAGTGTAAGTCACTTTGGATAATAGCATCTGCCAGATGCATAAATGTAATTTTGCAGAAACAAAAAGCATAATTTTTTCTTCTGCTCCTGGCCTATTTTTCCATACTCTTCACAGAAGACTGCAGCAACTCTGAAGGATGAACATACAGCCTGTTGCTTCAATACTCTAAAACATTGGACCTGCGAACGACAAAAACAGACTAGAAGTTACAATGAATATTGTGGAATCTTAAAGAAACTCTCGAGATATAAAGAAAATAACAGCAAAAGTGTTTAATGTTTTAAACAATCGGGAAAAGCACCACTCTATCACATGCATATCTGCTGTGTGCAACAGAAAGGAAACAAGTGAACAGCTTTGAGAGACCTACTCACTGGGTGAAGAACCATAACTTGTATAGATTAAATTCTCTTTAAAACCTGGAGTTCTGTTGTTCCCGTTTGAACAGCAGTTTTTAAGTTTCTGTACAACAGCAACCATACAATGGAGCAATAATCATTTTTGCACTAAAGATCATGTATTTTGGACAGCAGGTGTTAACAGCATTTCAGGAGGTCATGAATTCACTAGGGATGGGGAGATCGATCCTAGTATTGAACTTTCCAAATCCTCCACTGCTTTCATCTCCTTTTGACTCCTAGGGTCTGGGGTTGCCCTCTTCCCCGTCTATGACTCCTCTTCTGGGGGTCTTGTGACCACGTGACTCAACAGCACCAAGCGAGCGCCTGCTCAAGCAGTCTGTTCTGATCTCGAATCTGAACTGAAGATGACGGACAGAAAAATGAGCTGATTGGTTTTAAAGATTTAAAACATTTGGAAAGCATAAATTGCTATGTCTTTTAGTTTTCATGCAAATGATTTCTTAAACGTGTATTATTGAAATTTTTTGTATTCAGTCGAATTGAAGTTAAATTATTAAAATGTTACATTTGTAAAAGAATCTGTATCTGTATTGGTAACGCAGATTCTGGGATTATATTTTCTTGCCTAGAATTCTTCTTCCTCCGTTGGTGTTTTGTGGCGGTTTTCAATCTTTACTTATGGAAGCATTACAGCCACCTTCTGAACTCTAATTTGAACAGTGAGCAGAGCGAGGAAAGGATTTGCCTCTAAATTCTATTAATTATTTCTATATTTTTAAGTACGATATATTCAGAATATATTTATATAAGTTCTGTAAGTTCCTAATAAAGATTCTATATATATTTATCTTTTCAAATTCTTTGATCATTTTTGCCCTTCTTCAACATAAACATTGTGTTGGTATATGTTTTACATTTTTAATTGCATTATCACAAATACCTGTTTTATGATTGCCTATTATATATTGTCGGTCATTTGAACCCGTATGTCCTATTCTTAAGCTATTATTGTTGTTTCATCTTTTCTATTTTTTTAATATCATTTTTGGGTTTTCCATCTTTTTCTGTATTTTATCTAAATGTATTTTTGGCTTTTCTTCCTCCCACTCTTTTTACCAGATTGTTTTTTTTTCCCATATTTTTTTTATCTCATTGGTTTCTTAATGTTGTTTTTCTTTTTTAAGAGCTTGAATTGCGGCTTCATCTGATAATTCATGACCTTCAATCCCTGGATGTGCTGGAATCCTCATAAATGATATGAATCTGTTCTCTGATTTTATTTCCATTATATTTCTATCATTTCAGTTATGTCTTGACTTTTATACATAATGTATAAATTATACATAATGTGTAGATTAAATTCGAAGATTCTAAGAGTGAATTTCGTAGTTGTTATAGAGAGATCTATGAAATGTTGAGGGGAGTTTCAAGAAGCAAGAATTAAAACCATAACGAAATTTCTACAAATTGGGGTAACAAAGCTTTTAACAAATTCTTCTGATACTCTCCAGGCCAGGGGAGGCGCTAATGGACGCAGTAATAGACACTGAATTAAAGTCGACGTTTGTTTATCCTTTTCAAGAAGCAGCTCGTATGGAACAATGGAGGACAAACCATTGATAAACTGTTGTAATACTGGAGTAAAGATGGAGTTTAATGATAAACCCTGCGGAACAAAAGGGGAAGAAGTAGAGGAACAAATAGGCGAGTGTTCTTTCACTGTGTTAAGGAGTAGCATTGGCATTAACAGCTAGCTGACTCGGGGTACTGAAGTTTTGATCGCACCTCTGAAGCCACCCGTAGCATTTAATTTATTAAAAGTGTTTGACGAGTAAATAAAATGGTTTTTACAAATAAAACTTATCATTAATAGCATAAAACAGTAGCATTAATAGCTTGTTATAAAATTGTTAACTAATGTGTTGTTTTAAATACCATTTAATTTCTTCTTGTGATTTTAATGAAAAAAATATTTAAAAATACAAATAAAGTGCAACTTTTGACATGTAAACCATGTTCCAATGCTTTCCTGACTGGCTATTTGGGGTACTGCCCTACCCTGCTTTTGATTGGCTAGGTTACGAGTGTCTGCCAATCATCAGCACAGTACATGAGACTAGAATGCTTTCCATCAAGGGTTGATCTTTTCGGGTCTTACATTGTGATTGGCTGATGGTCAAGCCAACGCTTCCGAAAACTCTTTAACAGCTGTCTTTCAGCTTTTAATATATAGTGGTAAAATGTGGTGGGCGTTCCCCTAATCTCTGTACATTAGAAATGAAATGTGTGGCGTGTGAGAACAGTAAAATTCCTGTCACATGCTCAATGCGTGGGAGTTGAGAACCCTGCAGAGTTTTAATGAAAAGTTTTCTTATTTCGGCTCAATTTGCTTTTTTTCCAGACTTAATGGAAACTAAAGAGGATCTGTTTCGAACAACACACATGATCATCGGAGAAGAAACCGTCCCAAAAACTGGAGGGAGAAAGACAGGAGAGAAACCCGTCACCTGTTTAAAGTGTGGAAAGAGTTTTTCTCGAAAGGCATACCTCACAAAACACATGAAGGTTCACACCGGAGAGAAACCCTTCTCTTGCTCTGAATGTGGCAAGTGTTTTGTTGCGAAAATAAACTTAGATTCTCACTTGAATATTCACAAAGGAGAGAAACCTTACTGGTGCGCCCAGTGTGGAAAGAGTTTTACTTTTCCATCTTCGTTCAACAGACATATGAAGATTCACACCGGGGAGAAACCTCACTCTTGCTCACAATGTGGAAAGAGTTTCATCACCAAACAACTCTTAAGATCTCACTTTATGGTTCACACCGGAGAGAAACCTTTCAGCTGTCTTGAATGTGAAAAGAGCTTCACTTCACAAGCAGCTTTGAGTTGTCACAAGAAGATTCACACTGGAGAGAATCCCTTCACTTGCTCTGAATGTGGCAAGAGTTTTGTTGCGAAAAGTAACTTGGATTCTCACATGAATATTCACAAAGGAGAGAAACCATACTGCTGCGCCCAGTGTGGAAAGAGTTTTACTTTTCAATCATCGTTCAACAGACACATGAAGATTCACACCGGGGAGAAACCGCACTCTTGCTCACAATGTGGCAAGAGTTTTATCACTAAAGAACTCCTAAAATCTCACCTTTTGGTTCACACTGGAGAGAAACCTTTCAGCTGTCCTGAATGTGAAAAGAGATTCACTTCACAAGCAGCTTTGAGTTATCACAAGAAGATTCACACGGGAGAGAAATCCTTCAAATGCTCTGAATGTGGCAAGAGTTTCAGGTGTAATAGGGTCCTCCAAAATCATCAACTCATTCATTCGGGATTGAGAGCGTTCGGTTGTGATCAGTGCGATTCAAGGTTCACAGCACCATCGACTTTAAGGGCACACACACTAGCTGTTCATGCTGAAGCGAAACATCACGTCTGTTCTATTTGTGGAATGGGTTTCCCATACCCTTACCAGTTGAAACTTCATCAGCGTGTTCACTCTGGGGAGAAACAATGTACGAGTTCTGAGCGTTTTACAATCAGTTCTTGATCATCATCGCGGTGGATAGAAAGACAAGAAACCCGTCTGTAGAGAGAAACCCATCACCTGCTCTGAATGTAGACATAATTTAAGGTTCTGAAAATATTTTCACAAGTTTCAAAACAGTAATTCCACAGAGTTTTTCTGTGGCTCAGTCACAAGTTTTTAAGTTTCTGTAAAACAGCACCATATACAGTGGAGCAATAATTATTTTTGCATATGCTAAACTAAAGATCATTTATCGTGTATTTTGTTCTCTAGACTGGACAGGGGGTGTTAACAGCACTTCATGAGTTCATCCATGAACAAAACTCATTAATCTTTATTATTTTTTATGAATGTTATGTACTTATCGTCATCTTTTGTGCAGCAGTGCGTGAAGTGAACACATTCTCGAGCTGCTTGATAAAAGAAACAGTGACTTGCTTAGATTTAAATATATGCAAATGTTTTAATTCTGGCATATAAGAGTGCCAGAGTATTTTACTCTGGAGTTGGTTCTATGTCAGGTTACAGTGGGTAAGTGGTACCCATGGGGGGGGGGGGTGAACTCGCATGCGGCTCTTCAGTTTGCATATGCTCCAAGTTTATGATTGTGAATTCATTTTTCAAATTAAAAATATATATTTCAAATGCATTTTCTTTTTTTAAGTAAATGTTCAAATTAGGGAACCCTCAGTTTTATACAGAATGATACACCATTCTCTGTGACAGTTCTGCGTGATGACGACACAAATCACATGCACAGAGCATGAGAAGACCTTTGGTGGATCATTCATCCAGTCAAACCCAACAAATGCAGAGACACAAAATAAGTTGTAATTCACTAGTTCATGTTTTCCTTCTATTGTTTAAAGCTTCCATTTATTTATAAAATAGAAAACCATACGCCAGGCTAGTAAAAGAGGTGTTGTTGATGCAAACATTCAGATTTTATTAAAATAATTATGGAACGGGGCATATACTGCAGGTTACCTGTTGTGTGGCTCTTTACAGAGATTAATTAAGGATTTTATTTAGGCTCATGCAGAACCCCCCCCCCCCGTTCTAATCTTACTCTGTTTGCTAATACACAAGGTGGCGCTAAAGCAGCTGAGATGGGTAATAACAATGAAGAAGAAGAAACGAGTAAGTTTCTGTATGAAGTAGCGGCTAACAGCTGGAGCTAATGGAGGAGAAACCATTGACAAACTGCAGTAATACTGGAGTAAAGGTCGAAATTAAAGAAGAACCCCGGAAAATTAAAGAGGAACAAAAGGGTGAGTGTTTATTAATTCTAGCGGCTAATGAGGAAGTATTAGCAGACGAGATAACTGACTTTTTATGAAGGCTTGTGTTAATATAATCTAATACGTTTTTATTTGTAACGTGTTCTTTAAATATTTATTCCAGAGTCACTGAAAGTGAATGAACTCAACGAGGATTTTTTTCAAAATATTCATTTCAAAAAGGAAGAAGAAAGTCTTTCAGAGACTGAAGAGGAGCACTCAACAAAACCATATGAAGAAAAAACGAATTCTTGTTCCCAGTGTGGAAAGAGCTTTACTTCTAATTTAAAACCCACAGAACACACGACCATTCACACTGGAGAGAAACCCTTCACTTGCTCTAAATGTGAAAAGAACATCAGTTATAGACACCTTCTCAAGGATCACCAGTACATTAGTTACAAACCGTACCGCTGTGTTCAGTGTGATAGAACATTCGCTCAGGAGAAATATTTAAAAAAACACCTGACAGTTCATTTCTTTGATCAAGAAGATTTAACATCTCACATGAAAATTCACAAAAAAGGGAAACCCATAACTTGCTCTGAATGTGGAAAGAGTTTCAAGATCAAGCGTAACCTCAAAATCCATCAGCGCACTCATTCCGGATGGGAACTGTACAGCTGTGAGCAGTGTGACAAACTATTTAATCTACGCACAAATTTAAAAGCACATGTGACAAATATTCATTCTCCGAGGCCTCATGCTTGTTCAGATTGTGGAAAAAGTTTTAGATTTCCATATAAGCTAAAAGCCCATCAGCATGTTCACTCTGACGAGAGACCTTTCGCCTGTTCAGTCTGTGGAAAGTGTTATAAAGGATTGTGCGGTTTGTATAATCACAAGAAGACTCACACAGGAGAGAAACCATCTCAGTGCTCTTCATGAGGGAAGTGTTTCCTATGCTACAGCACCATATGATAAAACCTTGATAAACAAAAGTTTGATGTAAGGTTGAAGAGGATGTAAGAAAACTCAAATTTTGAACTGAAGAGTGACTGAATCAATGTAAACACAAAGATAAGACCGTGGCTTAGTGGTGTATGTTGTACCATAGCATTTTGAAAACAAGCATTAATAAAAACTAATGTTGTTATTGGATTACACAAATCTCTAAAAGTGTCAAAAGGGAAACCATCACATTTGGTTATTTTAAAAATTTCACATTTAATATTTACTTTTACACTTAAATTTCTTTGTTCTGTTCTTGGGACCACAAAACCTTTTTTTTTTTTTTTTTTTGGTTTTTCTAAAAAGTGAGTTGAATCCAGCACACCTGTCTGAGTACATCTTGAGTCTGATTTTGGTATCTGGAACGCAGAGTAAACCATTTATTTTACTATATGGAGTTAGCCAAGTCCTCTCGTCAAATGTATTTGTTCTCGTACAGTTGCTTTGCTCTGAGTGTGGAAAGGGTTTCTTCCTTATGTGGAAAGAGCTACATAATATCAAGCAGCTTGAGAATACATCTCACATGGGAGAGAAACCCTCTCAGTGCTCGTCATGTGGGTAGAGTTTCAGAAATCTTTCTAAGCTGCATCGGCACATAAAGGAACATTGTCATATGGGAGTTTAGGTTCATGTTAAAGAGGATACCTGATGTAGTCAACAGAACTGGTCACCAGGAGAGACCATCACCTCTTAGAATGTGACACTATAAAATTGTTTTAATTTAATGTTACTTAAATTAAAGTAACATTGCAAATCAAAATGAACCAGATATATTCAGTGTCTTCTTTTATACGAATTGGTAATTGTTTCTCTTTACTGTCTAACTTCTGATGATTAGGAGGAACATGGCATTAGCGTCACAAGCTAATAAGTATTACAGAAGTATTTTCTGGAATTACCTCTGACCTGCGCCGTGTGTGGAAAGAGTAAAGTTTAGATCACATAAAAGAGAAACCATGCTCACATTGTGAAAAGTGTTTCAGAGGATCATTCACACTGGAAAGAAACCTCACTCTTGCTCTCTTTGTGAAAAGACTTTCCTCACTCAAGAACACTTAACATCTCACATGAGAATCCACACCGGAGAGAAACCCTTCACTTGCTCTGAATGTGGGAAGGGTTTCAGGTACAAATCACAGATCATCAGTGGATTCGCTCCGGTTTGGGGCCGTACAGCTGCGATCACTGCAACAAAACATTTTCTCGTGCATCAAATGTAAGAGCACATATCCTAAAAGTTCATTCTGAAGTGAAACCTCATGTGTGCTCTTTTTGTGGAAGGAGTTTTCCTTTTCTGTCATTTGAAACTTCATTAACGTTTTTACTCTGGAGAGAAACCTTACATCTGCTCCAACTGTGGAAAGAGTTTTATAACATGTCAAAGCTTAAAAATACATGAGAAGATTCACACCGGAGAGAAACCACATCACTGTTCTTGTGAGAAAAGTTTTCCTCACGCAGCCACATTAAAATATCACTAGAGGATTCACACTGGAGAGAAACCGTATCGATGCTTTGAATGTGAAAAGAGCTTTGCCCATCCAACATCACTGAGATACCACCAAAGGCTTCACATCAGAGAGAAACCTTACTCCTGCTGTCAGTATGGAAAGCGTTATACCTCTAGAGGAGATCTGAAATATCACACAATGATTCATACCGGAGAGAAACCCTGTGTGTGCTCTGACTGTGGAAAGAGTTTTATAACACCAAGCAACCTGAAAGCACAGCAGAAGATTCACAGCAGAGAGAGACCATAGAAGTGCTCTCAATGTAAAAGCAGTAATACTGAAATAACATGAGAGGATTCACACTAGAGAGAAACCTCACTCAAAGTCTTTTCCTTTTCTGCTACAGCAGCACATAAAGAAAAAAAATGAGTTGAAGTTCAGAAACTCCATCTTTGTTTATAATTGTATTTTTTGCAGAACATAGAACAGCCGGGTCTCTGTTTAGACATAACCAGTTATTTTAAAAACTGAGGTTTTTTGTGCATTTTTAAAATGATGCCCAAACGATGTGCATAGTTTTGAAAACGTGGACTGCGTTAATGAGCTTTCCTGTTGGAGGTGGGGTTTGGCATTGTTGTCACGCCCTCTTCAGCAGATGTTTAATGTTTACTCATGCAACAGAGGAGTCTGTGCTTCTGCATCTTAAATTTAAAAACAAATTGGGCAAGTCTCAGCCAACCATTAAATGCAACGGGTAGATTCTATAGCTCTCTGTAGATTAAATGCACAATGTATTCTGTCAGTGACACCCTTTCCCCTGAGGTATAATTGAAACCTGGATATATATATTTCTGTCACTTTCTGGGGCATTTTGCTGTGAGATTATTGGCCATCACTGCATGTGGCATGGGGATTAAGAAAACATCTGCAATCAATTTTTATTTAAAAGGCCTCTTAATATTTTTTTCCTGATTATAAAAATCTTGACATCAGATCTGCTGCCTTAGACTCACACAAATGTTTCAACCAGACGTAAATCAACATGTTACACTTGATGCAAATTCAGACTGAAGGTGTTAATGTTTCATGCTGAAACAGCATCTTTAGCTGCAAGGAAACCTGTGAAAACTGCAACAGGATTCAGCTTCTCTCATGGATTTCAAAGGAATGTTTTAGACTTTTAACAAATGTATATAATCCTGCAGAAATAAGCCAGGTGTGCCAAAGGTAAAAGTGTGGCATTGTACAGTAATTAGCCGTGTGGTTTGATTCCAGCACAAAACATTATTCAGTTGAAAATGTCCAAATGTTTTGCCCTCAAACGCTACAAACTTCTAATAAAAAGGGGACGCTGGTATTTTCCACAAGTAAAGTGGAATGTGACCTGAGACTCAAATCAAATCAAAGGAACTCAAGAGAGCAGAGGAGAAACCATTCCAGCACTGAAGTTTTCTACGAATCGGAAGCTTCTGAGCAGGTTTCATTCAACAGTGGGAAGAGAGAAACGTTGCAGAAAGATCTGATTCCACTGGAAATCTTTGAAACAATCAGAGAAAATACAAAAATCGACGCATTTAAATCAATATTTGAACTTCTAGACCTGCATATAAGTTGATTTATCCACATTCTATTCCAAAAGATGGCGCTGCCGCGTTTTAAAGTGGTTTTACAGCATCCCGCAAATAACGCAGAATAAGAGATTTCCATCCTCCGAAGTGAACGAAGCGATTCACTGATAAATAACATTACTTAAAGGGGAACTAAAACAGTACAGGAGTAAAGATGGAGATTAAAGAAGAACCCCGCGGGATAAAAGAAGAAGAAACAGAGGAACAAATAGGTGAGAGTTTCCCTTCACTGTTCCCAAATGGCGTTAGCAATACAAGCTAATTACAATATAATATAGAAAATTATTTCCTGCTCAGTGGTAACATGTATTGCTTTGTTCTTTACATTTTAATTTTAGAGGCAATTGTACTGAATGAATTCAACGAGACTTTGTTTCAAAAAACACCATTGAAAAAAGAAGAAAAAACTACTTCAGGGTTTGAGGAGAATGCTGCTAGAAGAACGGAAGCCCCAAAGCTCTTCAGCTGCTCCAAGTGCGGAAAAAGTTTTGCTCTTAACTCACAGCTCATCAGACACAGGATGGTTCATGCTGAAAAGAAGCCCCACTCGTGCTCGCAGTGTGGAAAGAGCTTTAGAGAAAAATGGCAACTGAAAAGTCACTATAGAACTCACACAGAAGAGAAACCCTTTGTTTGCTCTAAATGTGGAAACAGTTTCAACGAAAAGCATTTACTGAGTCTGCACAAAAGGATTCACACTGAGGAGAAACCTTACTCATGTGCACTATGTGAGAAGAGCTTCAGAGAAAAATGTAAACTGAAATACCACATGAGGACTCACACAGGAGAGAAACCCTTCACTTGCACTGAATGTGGAAAGAGTTTCAATGAAAAACATTTACTGGTTCAACACATAAGGATTCACACTGGGGAGAAACCGTACGTGTGCTCTGAGTGTGAAAAGAGCTTTAGACAGTCGGCAGACTTGATACGGCACCAGAGGATACACACGGGAGAGAGACCTTACTCCTGTTCACAATGTGAAAAGAGTTTCAGGCAAAAAAGCAAGTTGAAAAACCACGAGAGGATACACACTGGAGAGAAACCACATTCGTGCTCACACTGTGAGAAGAGTTTCAGAGAAAAATGGAAACTGAAAAAACACGAGAGAATTCACACAGGAGAGAAACCCTTTGTTTGCGCTGAATGTGGAAAGAGTTTCAATGAAAATCATTTACTGAACCAACACTTGAAGACTCATTCTGGAGAGAAGCCTCATGTGTGTCCTGAGTGTGGAAAGTGTTTTAGACAATCAACCGATTTATTACGACACCAGAAGACTCACTCTGGAGAGAAACCCCACTCCTGCTCTCAGTGTGGAAAGAGTTTTAGAGAAAAATGTAAGCTGAAAAAACACGAGAGGACTCACACTGGAGAGAAACCTTTCACTTGCCCCGAATGTGGAAAGAATTTCAGTCAAAAACAGTTACTGAATCAACACATGAAGGTTCACACTGGAGAGAAACCACATAAGTGTTCATTATGTGGGAGGAGTTTTTCTCAGATATCGACGCTGAAATACCATGAGAGGATTCACTCTGGAGAGAGACCATACAAGTGTTCACACTGTGAAATGAGTTTCAGACAGACAACCACACTGAAGCATCATCAGAGGATTCACACCGGAGAGAAACCACACAAGTGCTCATTTTGTGGGAGGAGTTTTTCCCAAACATCAGCACTGAAATATCATGAGAGGATTCACACCGGAGAGAAACCCTACCAGTGCTCTTCTTGTGGAATGAGCTTCAGAAGTTCTCATCCACTACTGCTTCATATTAAAAATCATCATCAGCTACTTTAAGTTTTGCATGTTTTCCAAAGGATGCATGTCGTGGTGTCTGAAGATTGACTGGTTCCTGTGGCTCGATCACTGTTCATTCCTTGAAGTCACTTTGGATAAAAGCGTCTGCTAAATGCATAAATGCGTAATTGGTTTTTCATGAAGCCCTGGAGAGACCACGCAACTCTTCTCTTCATTGACTAATATAAAGTGACTTATAAATGTAGTGATGTATTGATATTGTGATGTGTAACTGTCATGATAAACTGATATTGTGGGTGAAGTGATCAGGGTTGTGCAAGTCAATTTGTTCTCTCAACCCACAACTGCCGCTTTTTGGCCGATTATTAACGGGTTAATGAGGACATTTTAATTGAGCTTTAAATAGAATAGAAGAGTACAGGATTTTTAAATGTGTTCATTTTATTTATTTATTTTAACAAGCAGTAGCAGCCTGAACTGCTGATAAAGGAAAGATTGATCCAAATTCTGACCTTACTATCCGACTGTCGCTGCAGAAATCGAGACTCCTCAGACCAAGCAACGTGTTCAAATCTAAATTGGTCCATTTTTAGTGAGTGTACGAATCGTAGCCTCAGTTTCCTGTTCTTAGCTGACAGGAGTGGCACCCGGTGTCTTTTGCTGCTGTAGCCCATTCACTGCCTACATTTGCCTGTACTTCCGTCCAGCAGGAGGCAGTAGAGCATCCTCTGGCTACTTCCTTTGCTACTATTGAAACCAGAAGAAGAAACCAGTCGATGTTTTCCTTCCACTGCAGAAGCGGTTAACAACAGAAGGTAAACTACAGTAATACTGGAGTAAAGATGGAGATCAAAGAAGAAGCATGTGGGATAAAAGAAGAAGAAACAGAGAAACCTATAGGTGAGGGTTTCCAATCATTCCCTTTAACTGCTGATGAGGAACATGGAGGTCCAGGCAGACTAGTTTTTTTTTTTCCAAATTAGTGCTCGGTTTTTTCATTTGTCCTAAAACTCTTGATTTTAGAACCAATGGAAGAGGATTTGTCTCAAATCAGACGTGTGAAAATGAAAGAAAAAGAAGAAACACTTTCAGAGGCTGAAGAGAATCCCACAAAGAAAAGATTCACCTGCTCCGAGTGCGGAAAGAGATTTTTACATAATTCACTACTTGTAGCTCACATGAGGAGTCACACACAGGAAAAACCGTTCAGCTGCTCTCAGTGTGGAAGAAGTTTCACTTTTAAATCAGCTCTCAGTAGGCACATGACGATTCACTGTGCAGAGAAACCCTTTGCTTGCTCTGAGTGTGGACAGAGTTATAAAAGAAAATCCGATCTGAGTTATCACAAGATGATTCACTCAAGAGAGAGACCCTTCACTTGCTCTGAATGCGGAAAGAGTTATAAAACAAAATCAAATTTAAGTTATCACATGAGATATCACTCTAAAGAGAAACCTTTTACATGCTCAGAGTGCGGAAAGGGTTTTAAAACTAAATCAAATTTCAACAAACACATAATGCTTCACTCCGGAGAAAAACCTTTCAAATGCTCTGAGTGTGGAAAGGGTTATAAAACTGAATCAAATCTCAATAATCACATGGTTTTTCACTCTGAAGAGAAACCTTTCACATGCTCCGAGTGTGGCAAGGGGTTTAAATGTAAATCAAATCTCAATAATCACATGAGCATTCACTCTAGACTTAAATACTTCACCTGCTCTGAGTGCGGAAAGAGTTTTGGCAGTGAAACAAATCTCAATAATCACATGAATTATCATACTACAGAGAAACCTCCCACCTTCCCTCCACATTGTTCGAATTAAACAGTTGAATGCATGGCTGACCATTGATTATAATAAAGTTATGTGGATTCCTTTCCGTCGTTCCAATCATTAACAACAGTGTAATTAATTAGTAGTTAAAGTGAACAAGTCATTATTACAAGATGAAATTATAAAAGTTTGAAATTAAAAACGAGGTGACCGGGAAACTAAAAATAACAAAACAAATTGAGAATCTCACCTGATCGAATGATTGACAAGCTTGTAACTAAGCAACCGAACGATTGTTGAGGAGGAGGTGTTGTGTACCAGAACCTGCACTTTTCTGCTGGACTCAAAAGAATACTTTAAGGGCTCAATTAAAGTACGCAAATCAGGCGCCGCTTGTCGCTACGATTCATACATTCATGCCTCCGTCCAGCAGGGAGCAGTATAGCATCTTTAGGCTACTGTTTAATCTACCACTAAAACCAAAAGAAGAAACCAGTCGACGTTTTTCCCTTCATTGAAGAAGCGGCTAACAGCTGGAGCTAATGGAGGAGAAACCAATGATAGACTACAGAAATACCGGAGTAAAGATGGAGATTAAAGAAGAACCACGCGTAATAAAAGAAGAAACCGAGGAACAGATAGGTGAGTTTCTCTTCACTGTCTTTTACCGTTGAGGATGAAGATGGGCTCAGCATCCCGAGCTAGCAGACTAGATTTTTAAATTATTCCCTTGTTCTTCACATTTTGATTCTAGAATTGACCGAAATCAAAGAGGATCCGTCTCCCAGAACACTTGTGAAAAAGGAAGAAGTGGAAGTAACACTTTGTGGGACTGAAGAGAATTCCACCAAAAAACGAGTTGGGAAAAGATCTTTAATGTGCTCCGAGTGTGGAAAGAGATTTTCATTTATTTCAGAACTCATAGCTCATATGAGGACTCATACTCAAGAAAAACCCTTCAGCTGCCCCGAGTGTGGAAAGAGCTTTACCTTTAAGTCAGCTCTCAAAACCCATGTGAGGATTCACACTGGAGAGAAGCCACACTCGTGTTCAGAATGTGGAAGGGGTTTTAAAACTAAATCTAATCTCAATGCTCACATGAAGCGTCACTCTGAAGAGAAACCATTCAGCTGCCCTGTGTGTGGAATAGGTTTAAAAACTTCATCAAATCTCAAAAGACACATGATGCATCATTCTGGAGAAAAACCCTTTGTCTGCTCAAACTGTGAGAAGACTTTTACTCTGAAATCGAGCCTCATAAAACACATGAAGGTTCACAGTGTGGTGAAATCTTACTCATGCACTGACTGTGGAGAAGATTTTAAATCTGAATCACTTCTAAATGATCACTTGAAGTATCACTCAGGAGAAAGACCCTTCACATGCTCTGAATGTGGAAAGGGTTTTAAAACAAAATCACATGTCAATGATCACATGAGGTTTCACAGTGTGGAGAAACCATATACATGTTGTGAGTGTGGTAAGGGGTTTAAGACTAAATCAAATCTCAATGATCACATGAGATTTCACAGTGTGGAGAAACCCTATACATGCTGTGTGTGTGGGAAAGGTTTTAAAACAGCATCAAATCTTAGTCATCACATGAAGCGTCACTTTGGAGAGAAACCATTTAAATGTCTTGAGTGTGGAGAGAGCTTTAAAACTAAATCAAACCTGATTTATCACACGAAGCATCACCCTGGAGAGAAACCCCTTGCCTGTCCTGACTGCCAAAAGACTTTTACTTTTAAATCAAGCCTCTTAAAGCACATGAACATTCACAGCATAGAGAAACCTCACTTGTGCTCCGAGTGTGGAAAGGGTTTTAAATCTAAATCAAATCTCAAAGATCACATGAAGTTTCATTCTGGAGAGAGACCCTTCACATGTTGTGAATGTGGAAAGGGTTTCAAAACTACATCAAATCTCAATGATCACATGAAGTGTCACTCTGGAGAGAAACCATTTATTTGCTCTAAGTGTGGACGGGGATTTAAAACAAAACCAAATCTCAATAATCACATGAAGTGTCACTCCACAGAGAAACCCTTTACATGTTCTGAATGTGGAAATGGTTTTAAAACTAAATCAAATCTCAACAATCACATTAAGTCTCACTCTGGAGAGAAACACTTCACTTGTCCTGAGTCTGGAAAGGTGTTCAAAAGTAAATCAAGTCTCGATTGTCACACAAAACATCACCCTGGAGAGAAACCATTCACATGTCCAGAGTTTGGAATGGGTTTTAAAACCTCACCATGTTGAGCTTCATCCTGAGGAGGAATTCTTAATGTGATTAGTTTAAAATCTAGAAAAACCTCAGTTTCTGTCACCTTGGTTTGAAACGTTTCAGTTGTGATCACTGTGACAAAAGATTTGCTCATTCAGTCAGTTTAAAAAAACATTTGAAAGTTCGTCACTCCGCTGTGGAGCCTTGTCCTCAGAATGTTTTACTGTGTGTGCAGGTGTTATCAGGGGTTGTGATATATGACAACACCAGCAGCAAGGAGTAGAAACTATGTTTTATTCCAGTTTGTTATGTATTGTGCGACCTTTAACTGATTGTAATTGTTTAATTGTGGTGATAAAGATTCAGAGCCAGTCTCACATGAAGCGTCACTCTGGAGAGAGACCCTTCCCCTGCTCTGAGTGTGGACAGGGTTTTAAAACTAAATCAAATCTAAATGATCACATGAATGTCACTGAAGAGAAACCATTCATCTGCTCAGAGTGTGGAAAGGGTTTTAAATCTCGTAACAACCTTAAAGCTCATAGTTTCTGTCACCCTGGATTGAAAAGTGATGAAAAAACGGTGATGAAAGATTCAGAGCCAGCGGTGGCATCGGCTGCTCCAGAGAGACCAGAATTAGCTCTCGGAAGAAAACCCTGCAGTGTTCACCAGAGAGAGAGAAACCCGCTGTTTGGAATGAACATTTTATCAGACGTCGACACGACCAATGTCTCTTAATCCAGCAGATTACTTTATGAGGGTTAAATGTGTTTTTGTAACTGTTTATATTAAAATGAATTATTCTATGCCTTAAACATACAAATATTACAAAATTATTTTCATTTTTATCAGTTTCTTCCTGAATAACAAGTCATCAGTGTGATAATAACGTTGGCTTCTACTGCAGCAGCTGTACATTACAGTGTAATTAAACCACATTTTTTCTGCATAATACACAATTCCCTTTAGGCCGAACTCACCGCAAGAAAGAGAATTTTTGTTAACTTCAAAACATTTTGATACTTTTTATAGTTAACAATTGCAGAGGTCAAACGGTTCCTGTAGTTCTTCACCAGGTTTGCATACACTGCAGGAGGGGCTTTGGCCCATTCCTCCATGCAGATCTTCAACACTGTTTCAGCTTCCCCCAAATATTTTTTGTTGGATTTAGGTCTGGACTCTGGCTTGGTCAATCCTGTACTTTGATGTGCGTCTTACAGAACCACTCCTTAGTTTTCCTGGCTGTGTGCGTTGCGTCATTGTCATGCTGGAACACCCAGCCACAACTCATCTTTAATGCTCTGACTGAGGGAAGGGTTTTGCTCAATATCTCACTGCACATGGCCTTCTTGCAGCCAACCTGTCCCCCTGTGCAGAGTACCCCCAGAGCATGATGCTTCTGGCCCCATGCTTCACTGTAAGTATGGTTTTATTGGGATGATTCTCCTCATTCTTCTTTGCGAATTGTGTTAAGACCAAAAGGAGTTGTGATGCAGAAGGTCCAGAAGATGTGCGGAAGTGAAGAATTCACATATTCACATACAATAAAGATACATGTGTTTGGGAGTTATCAAACAATGAGTTTTTAAGATGAAATAAAACGTTTCAAATGATAGTGTTATTCTACCACAAACGCTAAGCTAATTAGATGAAAAGTAAAGATGTTAGTGATTTGTGACATCACGTCGGAAAAGTGAAGAATTCGTGTGATTGAGGACCTTTTCAGTGAAAATGCTACGCTACGCTACCTTTGCTAATGCAAGGAGCTTAAGTTGAGGCGAAAACTATTTTGGTTGCATTTATTGCGTTTTGTTTATTACTATGTATAATAACGTCTGAATGTATTGCTTAATTACAGGGTTAAACGCGAAACATGCGCAGTTATTTTTTATTTTATTATTTTTATATATATTTTTAACTGTGCTCTTTCCTCCAGTAGGTGGCAGGAAAGTACAATTTAAATTAAACACGAAGAAGATTCCAGCCGACGTTTTACCTGCACAGAAGAAGCGGTTAACAACAGGAGGAAATGGAGGAGAAACTACTGATAAACTTCAGTAATACTGGAGTAAAGACGGAGATTAAAGAAGATCCCCGCCGAATAAAAGAAGAAGAATCGGAGAAACCTATCGGTGTGGCTTTTTTGTCTGTGTCTTTTACCGCGTATGAGCATTAGCATCACAAGTTAGCAAACTAGTTTTTACTATTTTGAGCTCTGTTTTCTTGTTTGTCCTATTACTTTAGAACCAATGGATATGAGAAAAACCGAAGAGGATCAGTCTTACAGTACATGTGTGAAAAAGGAGGAAAGAGAAGAATGTATTTCAGAAACCGAGGAGAGCATGCAAAAGCAAGCTGAAAACAGACCCTTCACCTGCTCCGAGTGTGGAATGAGATTTGCATGTAATGTGGACCTCGTAACTCATGTGATGGTTCATGGTCAAGAAAGACCATTCAGGTGCTCTGAGTGTGGAAAGTGTTACAAAACTAAATCAATTCTCAATAGTCACGTAAAGGAGCACTCTCGAGAGAAACCCCTCGCCTGCTCTGACTGTCAGAAGAGCTTCATATTTAAATCAAGCCTCATAAACCACATAAAGAGTCACAGTTTAGAGAAACCACACTCATGCTCTGTGTGTGGAAAAGGTTTTAAATCTAAATCAAACCTAAGTGACCATGTGAAGTATCACTCGGGAGAGAGACCCTTCATGTGCTTTGAGTGTGGAAAAGGTTTTAAAACCATATCAAATGTCAAAGATCACATGCAATTTCATGCCTTGCCGAAACCCTTCACCTGCTCTGATTGTGGAAAGCGGTTTAAAACTAAATCAAATCTAAATTATCACACGAAGCGTCACTCTGTGGAGAAAGAGTGTGATATAACATGTTGTGAGTGTGGGAAAGGTTTTAAAACCAAACTAAGTCTCACAGATCACTTGAAGCTTCACTTCGGTGCGAAACCTTTCATATGTTCTGAGTGTGGAAAGGGCTTTAGAACTAAATCAAATCTCCATGTTCACATGAGGCATCACTCTCAAGAGAAACCCTACACCTGCTCTGACTGCCAGAAGACTTTTACTTTTAAATCAACTCTCATAAAACACATGACGATTCACAGTATAGAGAAACCTCACTCATGCCTGGAGTGTGGAAAGGGTTTTAAAACTATATCAAGCCTCCATTATCACATGAAATGTCATTCTGGTGAAAGACCCTTCATTTGCTCTGAGTGTGGGAAAGGTTATAAAACTAAATCAAATCTCAATGGTCACATGAGATTTCACGTGGTGGAGAAACTCTTTTGGTGCTCTGAGTGTGGAAAGGGTTTCAAAACGAAATCAAACCTTAATTATCACTTGAAGCGTCACTCTGAAGCGAAACCCTTCCCCTGTTCTGAATGTGGAAAGTGTTTTAAGTCTGCACCAAGTCTCACGTATCACATGAAGCGTCACTCTGGAGAGAGACCCTTCCCCTGCTCTGAGTGTGGACAGGGTTTTAAAACTAAATCAAATCTAAATGATCACATGAAGTGTCACTCTGAAGAGAAACCATTCGTCTGCTCAGAGTGTGGAAAGGGTTTTAAATCTCGTAACAACCTTAAAGCTCATAGTTTCTGTCACCCTGGATTGAAACGTTTCAGTTGTGATCACTGTGACAAAAGATTTGCTCATTCAGTCAGTTTAAAGCACCATCTGAAAGTTCGTCATTCTGCCGTGGAGCCTTGTCCTCAGAATGTTTTACTGTGTGTGCAGGTGTTATCAGGGGTTGTGATATATGACAACACCAGCAGCAAGGAGTAGAAACCGTGCTTTATTATGTTTTGTATTGTGCGACCTGTAACTGATTGTAATTATTTTAAGTTCTGTTTGTTGTGATGTCATGAGGAAGAACAACAGCGCTTCTCAGATCAAATTGTGAATATAAGTGTTTCCGTATGATGTGATTCAAGGTTCATTATTTTTACATAGCCTGAAAATAATAATTAAAATGTAAATTAATAAAGACACGTAAAAATGTATTTAAATAAATTTGTTTTTTAATAAGGTAAATGGAGAGAAACCTAGTAAGATTTAAATTAGCATTTTTCAGAGGACACTCTCCTCTGCTGCAGTAAGGCCATCAGTGCTGATCTTACAGTCTGTTGTCGATCAGTTCTTCCATCACTAGTTTTATACGAGTTCATATTAAGCGTAGTGTTGTTCATAGAAATAAAGGTTTCTTTGATAGGAATTGACTCTCTTTCTACTCCTCTCTCTTTCTTCGAAACCATCATAACTAATGCCACTTTGACCTCTCGCATTAATATTTAGAAACTTTATTACAAAGTAAGATGTATTTGACCTTCAGCATTCCTCAAAAAAGTAAATGTTGCATAACTAAAAACTACTTTAAATATTAAATAGTCACTTATAGCGTTTAACATACAAGTCTATTTTTTGTTGATTTTTAGCTCGACACCATCCCATCCTGCAACTTGGACTCCAGCACCCGTTGAACTTTGAACATTTAATTTCTCAATTTTGCCTATATTTGCTTCCACTTTACTGGATTTTTTGTCATTTGTTCACAAATGTAAATAAATTCCATCTCTGACATGTTTTAGTTTGTGTGTCGCACTTTGATTTGTTAATGTGTTGTTCGTTGTTGCTTCGGAGTACTCCTCTGTACCTTCAAAAATCCTTGTGTTTTCAACAAAGATTCTAGCTTTGTTTTTATTTAATTGCACTCCACACTCCCTTCCAGTAGGTGGTGGGAAACGCATTAAGGTTAACCAACAGATGAAGAAGAAGAAACCAGAGTCTATGGTTTTCACTCACGGAAAAAGCAGGGCAAATGGAGGAGAAACCACTGATAAACTTCAGTAATACTGGAGTGAAGATGGAGATTAAAGAAGAACCCCGCGCAATAAAAGAGGAAGAAATAGAGGAACAAATTGGTGAGGGTTTCCTTTCAATGTCTGTAGCTGCTGACGATGAAGATTGGGTTAGCTTTAGCATGGCAAGCTAACAGGCTCGCTTTTCGTAATTTGGGCTCCATTTTCTCATGTCTGAATATTTTATTTTAGAGCTGATGGAAATGAGCAAAGCCAGAGAAGATCTGTCTTACAGCACATCAGTGAAAATGGAAGAAATAGAAGAAACACTTTCAGAGACAGACGAGAAATCCTCAAAGAAACGAGCTAAAAACAGACCCTTTACCTGCTCCGAGTGTCAGAAGACTTTTACTTACAAATCAAACCTTATAAAACACATGGTGATTCACAGTGGAGAGAAACCTCACACGTGCTCTGAGTGTGGAAAGGGTTTCAAAACTATATCCAGCCTCAATTATCACATTAAGTTTCACTCTGGAGAGAGACCCTTCACTTGCTCTGAGTGTGGGAAAAGTTTTAAAACTAAATCAAATCTTAATGGCCACTTGAGATTTCATGCTGAGGAGAAACCGTTTATTTGCTCTGATTGTGGAAAGGGTTTCAAAACCAAATCAAATCTCAACTATCACATGAAGCGTCACTGTGAAGAGAAACCCTTTGCCTGCTCTGAGTGTAGAAAGTGTTTTACATCTCCATTAAGTCTCACAAATCACATGAAGCGTCACTCTGGAGAGAGACCCTTCCCCTGCTCTGAGTGTGGACAGGGTTTTAAAACTAAATCAAATCTAAATCAACACATGAAGTATCACTCTGAAGAGAAACCATTCGTCTGCTCAGAGTGTGGAAAGGGTTTTAAATCTCAAAACAACCTTAAAGCTCATAGTTTCTGTCACCCTGGATTGAAACGTTTCAGTTGTGATCACTGTGACAAAAGATTTGCTCATTCAGTCAGTTTAAAAAAGCATTTGAAAGTTCGTCATTCTGCCGTGGAGCCTCGTCCTCAGAATGTTTTACTGTGTGTGCAGGTGTTATCAGGGGTTGTGATATATGACAACACCAGCAGCAAGGAGTAGAAACCGTGCTTTATTATGTTTTGTATTGTGCGACCTGTAACTGATTGTAATTGTTCAAGTGTGATGAAAAGATTCAGTGCCAGCGGTGGCACCGGCTGCTCCAGAGAGACCAGACCCTGCAGTGTTCACCAGAGAGCGAGACCTGCTGCTTATTATGAACATTCTGTTATCAGACCCTGACATGCTAGTATCTCTCAGTTCATTAGAAACCCAGCAGAGTACTTTTAAGAGCCAAATGGGTTTTTGTAACTCTGTTTTATTTCAAAATGATTGCCTTTATGAGTTAAACTTGCCAATATTACAATTTTATTTCTATGTAATGTGATGTCACACTCAATGAGGATAAACAAAAAAGACTCTTCCAAGCAAATTGTGAGTTTGTGTTTGCTTAAGAAAAGAATAAATAATTTTTAGAAAGATTAGTGATTGATGCCTTTACTTTTGCCATTTCTTAAAAAGCCAATTTTTCAAAATTGTCTAAAGAGTAGTGCCCTGGACTTTAATTTGGACTTGGTTTGAAGCAAAACCCATTGATTTCATCCACAGTTGAGCTTTAATTGTTGATTTTATTAAACTTTGCAGCTATTTTTCTTCAATCTCTGATAAAACATTTTTCCACGCAGACGATATACTGTTTTCCAGACATTTCTGGAGATCTTCGGATATTCAACCCCCTCACTTACAATAATACCTGCTCTATTTTTTTTAATGCGCCCTGGTGACGTCATAACTTATGCCACTCTGACCTCTCGCATTAATGTTTCAAAATAAATCCTAAACAAAATATATACATATTACAACATGTCTCAATAAATTAAATATTATTTGATATAATTAAGTAAAAATTACTTTACATAAAATGTCAATTTTATCTAGTGTAACATTTAGGCAGTTGACATTGTTTGTTTTATAGCACTCCCTTCCCGTAGGTGGCGGGAAAGCACAATTTTTGGTAAACATGAAAAAAGCAATCATAAAACTGCAAATTCTGTGTTGCGAGATACAGTAATTGTTGGATACACGATGTTAAATATCCACAGTTCGTTGGATGTTTAGAAACTTGATGTCTGTGTCCGGTCAAAACACTTACAGATCTGCAGTTCGTGAGATGCTAGCAGCATAGCCCAAGTTAAGGCCCAGAAGTTCAATGCAGACCCAGTACAAGATGGCAGATGATAATTGTTGATTTTATTCTTAAAGGAATGGAACAGGATACCAGGTGTAGGAGAATGCAGGATATTTCATATATTTTCCACTCAGCACATGTCTGGGTTCCAGCTAACCCAAAGCCTCACAAAGGAACAATAAGGAACAATAAGGGCTGGCCAACAGGAAATGAGGCCTATTTATAGACCACACCTCTAGCAAAGCATTTTGGGTATTGTAGTTTTGCTAGATAATACCCAACACTCTCAAGTTCTAACAAAATAGGATACATACATTGATATAAACAAGGAAAATATATATACATAAAATAAAAAGAAAGAAAGGAAAGGAAAATTCACAACAGCCGCCCCCAAATACAGTAATGTATTTGCTATTATTCATCAATCTTGGGCAGTGGGATTAACTTCACAACTGGGCGTACATAGGTTTTTTCTTCAATTAGCACCTTTGCTGCTCTAACTCTACCATCCTGACTAGGTAAAACTCGCAAAACTCTACCAACAGGCCAGGATGCTCTTGGAAGTTGAGGGTCAATGACTAACACAATATCAGAGTCACTTAAGTTGGGGTTTTCTTTATTCCATTTCTGGCGGGTCTGCTGACTTGGCAAGTATTGCCTAATGAAGGATGTCCAGAACTGATCAATAAGGACCTGACTATGTCGCCAAGATCTACGGCCAAGGAGCTCAGTATCCGCATAGATCACTTGAGGCAAAGACGAGTCACGCCGCCCCATGAGGAGAAGATTTGGGGTGACAGGGTCAATATCGGAGATATTTGAAGAAGTATAGCCAAGAGGTTTCGAATTCAGTACTCCTTCAACTTCTATTAATACTGTTTGTAGGACCTCTTCTGAAACATTTTGACTACCAAGTACTACTCTCAGAGCGGTCTTGACGGAACGGATTTCTCTCTCCCATGATCCTCCGAAATGGGGAGATTGTGGTGGGTTGAACTTGAATTTGATCTGTTGACTTTTCAATTTTGTCTGTAATTCGGGGGTAAGGTTCTGGAAAGCTTCTTTCAGTTCTCTTGCAGCTCCGCGAAAATTACTTCCTTGGTCACAAAGAATCTCATAGGGTTGACCTCTTCTGGATATGAAGCGGCGCAAGGACATTAGAAAGCTGTCCACATCCAAACTGGTTAACAGATCAAGGTGTAGGCATCGAGTTGTCTGGCATTTAAATAAAATCCCCCACCTTTTCTCAGTTCGACGGCCAATCTTAACATAGAAAGGACCAAAACAGTCCATTCCAGTGGACCAAAAGGGAGGTTTGAACAGTCTGAGCTTAGAGGATGGGAGATCTGACATTTGAGGAGCTGTTGGCTTGGCTCTCCACCTCTTACATTCCAGACATGACCACTGATGTTTCTTTATGGCTTGTCTTCCTTTAAGTATCCAATAGTTCCTACGTAATTCTGAGAAGACCCTCTCTGGACCAGGGTGGAACAGTTTCTCATCACAGTCCTTAATGATTAGGTGAGCTAATGGATGCTTGGGGTCAAGAATGACTGGATGAACCATTCCGGGTTCCATATCCTCCACTCTTCTGAGTCTACCACCTACTACAATGAGACCTGTTTCTGCAATAAATTCAGGAGCAAGCGTAAGGAGACGACTCTGAGATTCAATTGGTTTTCCCTCCTTCAGGCATTGGTGCTCAGAAGGGAAACTTTGCTGTTGGGATTGTCTTAGAAGGAAAATTTGAACTGAAGGAATGTCGCAGGGATCTTGACTCTGCTGTCGCAGTAACTCAGTGGTAGTGGATGTCAGCTCTGATAATGAATGGAACTTGGCAGGGTCTGGAAGCACAACATCTTCAACTTGGGCTAGCCCACAAAACAATGGGTTTCGGAGCTCAGGATCAGGACTAACTGGACTTGATACTATATTTTGAGGCCATTTATTGGGAGGAGATCTCAAAAATGTAGGGCCTTGGCACCATCTGTCATCAGGTTTGGCTAATTCTGCAAGAGTTCTACCTCTAGTAATGTCGTCTGCTGGATTCTGTGCAGAAGGGATATATCTCCAGGATGAGAGTTCTGTGAGTTCCAAAATCTCAGTAACTCTATTTGCTACAAAAACTTTGTAACGACAGGAGGATGAATGCAACCAAGACAGGACAGTTGTTGAATCGGACCATAAGAAAGTACCTTTCAAAGGAAGTGTCAGCTCTTTCTGCAAAAGTTTTGACAGCTGAGCACCTGTTAAGGCAGCACACAGTTCTAATCGAGGAATAGAAATTTGTCTCTTTGGGGCAACCCTAGATCTTGCCATAACGAAGGAGGTGTCAACAATGCCGTTTTCACCCTCCATTCTCAAATAAGCGACTGATCCATATGCCTTTTCAGAGGCATCACAAAATATATGCAGTTCTCTGGACACAATTTGCTCGGCAGGGAAAGTTGAATAACAACGATGGAGCTGTATCCTTGCCAAATCATGGAGCTCCGATTCCCAAGCATCCCATGCCTGCTGAATTGGATGTGGCATCAAGGGGGCATCCCATCCACGGGACTTCATCCAACACTGTTGAACTATGACCTTTGCTCTTGTTGTAAAGGGAAGTATATACCCAAAGGGGTCATATTGGCTTGCTAGGACTTTGTAGATACTACGCATTGTTGTAGTTTCAGACTCCATCATTCGGGATCGATATCCTAGTGAATCAGAGGGACAGTGCCAACTTAGGCCCAAAGCTCCTTCTTTCGGATCCAGACGATCTTGATTGATCCAAAGCTCAGCACTTTCGGACCTGGCCTCAGGGGGAAGGTGTCTGACAACATTAGGCCGGTTACTTGCCCATTGCCTAATCTCAAATCCTCCACTCAACAACAGAGAACGCATTTGGTCTAGGTGGGTTTTAGCAGCTTGTTCGTTTGGAAAACTCTCTAGACAGTTGTCTACATAGAATGACTCAAGAACAGAATTCACTATATTCTCATGACCCTCATGGTGATCCTGAACATGCTTTTGCAAAGCATATGTTGCACAACATGGGCTGCATACTGTGCCAAATGGTAGAACCTGCCATTCAAAAACGTCAGGTGGATTTGACCTCTGCAGATTACGCCACAAGAATCGTAGAAGGGGACGATCTTCTGGGAGCAGCCGAATCTGATGAAACATGGATTTTATATCTCCACTATTGGCCACTGGGTGTTGACGGAATCTGAGTAGAACACCGAGTAATGAGGGACCTAACTGTGGACCAGGAAGTAGCTGGCTGTTCAGTGATACACCTCGATATTGATAAGAGCAGTTAAAAACTATTCGTATTTTACCATTGTGCTCTACAAGATGGTGGGGAATATACCATGATTCACTTGACTCAGCAGAAGCTTCCACTTTGGAAATATAACCATTCTCTGCTAACTTAACAATCTCCTGATTGTATGCGGCTGCATACTCAGGGTTCTTCTGGAGGCGACTTTCAATGGATCTGAGGGAGGACATGACTGCATGTGGTGAAGCTTGTAGTTGTACAGCAGCAGCTGCACGTAGCAGAGGGGTAGCATATCTACTAACTCCTTCTACCTCAACTTTTACCGTTTTAGCAGACAACAGATTCACGGCTTCTTGGTCTTGTTTGGATCTAGTAATCACTTTCTCATTTCTAAAAGGAAGAATGTCTAATTGCCATAACCTTTCCACATCTTGTCGAAGATCATCAAGGGGATTGGTGGCCGTAAAAAGACACTGCATTTCATCAGTGTTGGGGAATGGTATAGGGCCTTGTAGTACCCAACCCAGCTTTGTCTGGATTGCAGCTGGAGATCTAGGAGGTCCAAAGTACACCTGATCAATTGGATTGATCAAATGTGGATAGTCTGCACCAATGAGGACAAGTGGTTGAGCGTTGGCAAATGCTGGAAGGGGTAAGCCTTTGAGATGTCTGAAACGCTTCTTCAAGGTATCAGCAGGATAAGACTGTTTAGCTAAGCCGAGTCTGGTGGTGGAAAAGGCATTAGAGATGGTATACTTCCTTTCAGGCTTCGTAACTGAGGATATTTCAAAGGTTACAGAGGAGCCCTGAAGTGCAATAGTGTCTTGCCGCACAGTTCTCACAGTTAAGGACTCTGGTACTCCACTGAGACCTAGGAAATCAGATGCCTGAGATAGTAACATAGTACGCTCTGATCCGTCGTCAAGGATGGCAAAGGTTTGTAAGGATCGGCCTTTATAATGAAGTAGTACCTCTACCACTTTCAGCAATACCTTGCCAGAACCTCCGAGTCGACTGAGATAAAAGATGCCATTATCTTGGTCTCGACTGTTGACTTCATGAAGGATACCAAGATGTCTACCATGGCACTGTGGACAAGTCTTTTTCAAGTCGCAATCGACAGCTAGATGATTGAGTCCGCATCTCCAGCATCTCTTATTTTCTCTGATCCAGGATTCCTTTTTCTTGTGTTCTAGGGCTCTAAAAGAAGGACATAGACCAATGAAGTGCTCTTTACTGGAACAGTATGCACAAGAGTAATTTGGGCTCCTTTCAACCCGAGTCAAACCACGTGATTGTTGCCTTGTCTGTCTTGGTACAGAAGAATTGACATCACCATACAGGACTGTCCGAGTATTAGCTGAGGTCTTTAGAGGAAATCTATTCACTGGGGGCTTTGGAAAGTCACTCACTTGATCAGCCATTGCTTGACATTCAGCCTCTTCCTGGAGCCAATCGGAGAAGTTAATCAGGTTGTAGTTTTGACCCTTTAGTGTGGTGCGTGCATAACGGGCAAAGTTGGTCACATATTCGGAAGGCAATTTGCCAAGCAGTTGCTGGACATGAGAGGCACAGGACAGTTCAGATTTACTATGATCTTGACCAAGTGATTGCAACATGCCCACTAAAGCTCTGACTTTTAGAGCAAAGTTATTAAAGGCTCTGCTGTCTCCTGATCTGACCTTTGGATGAGCTAGGATGGTCTTGATCTCTCTTAAGACTAATTGATGAGGTTGTCCATATCTCTGTTGCAGTGCAAAAAGAGCCATACTGAAGGGTTTCACATCATTAGCATAAGCCAAAGCTAAATCACAGGCAGGAGGGAACTTCAAGTGATCTAAAAGGATATGGTATTTATAGTGCTCAGGTTCATGAGGTGACAACAAATTTGTAAGAGCCAACTGCAACATCGTAAACTCCTGAGGATCATCGGCCCCTGAACACGAGAAATAGGGTGGGAAGGAACAGGATATGGAAGGTAATACGGCTGGGGGTGTTGATAGGCATAATTAAATGGAATGGCCTGTGTAGCAGGAACAACTGGTTGAATGAATGAAACAGGGTGCTGTAACACTGTATTCTCTGACTGATCAACTGACTGGGTTGGAATATTCAGACCTCTATCAGTTGGAAATGCTGCGGGATGAGGATAGGGTGGCATGGTATACTGATTCTGGAGAGATAAGGGCAATGGCTGCACTTGTGAGGACACATGAGTATGAACTAAGGAGGAGGGGAAGGAATTACATGGGATCTGAATTTCTGTCTGAGATGAACTAACTGGTTGTCTTACCACTTGTGAATCTTGTACTGGAGGAGAGGAACTGTGAGGAACATAGGTAACCAATGGGGCTACAGGGGTTGGCGACATACTACCTGATTGAGATATTGACATTGCATCTTGTGTATTAGGATTCTGAGGTGGACTACGTAACAGAGAGGAAGGAGGAAGGGGCAGAGAGCAAGGCCTGCTCAATGGTGAAAGAACATTTGAAGGATTATCCAGGTTACATGTAGCTTTCTGCTCAGCTTTCTTAATACATGCACTCAACTCTTGTACAATAGAAGCATTAGCAAAAGTACCATTATTATAGTCATCGCAATCATCATCATCAAAAGACTCGGATAATTCAGAACATTTGGAGGAAACAACTAATTGTGACATCTTAGACATAATCTCACCAAGCATACCCTTAAGTCCAATTATCTCTTGCTTAACGTCCATGTTAGATAAATCATGTTGAGATTCACATGTGACAACGGATGAGCATGGGTTTGGTCCTGAAGAACATAGATTGTCATTAGGTGAACGATGATCGCTTACAGCACGTGATAGTGAAGAGGGGGGAGGAGGAGGAATTCCTTCTCTAACCATATAGTCTGCAAAACGAGCTGGAGGCCTTCTTGTTCTTGAGCTACGTCGAACTGCAGGTCTTGCACGATAATCCATTTCACCAAATTTCTAAGCTCCGGCTCGAAGGACCATTTGATGGATATACGATGTTAAATATCCACAGTTCGTTGGATGTTTAGAAACTTGATGTCTGTGTCTGGTCAAAACACTTACAGATCTGCAGTTCATGAGATGCTAACAGCATAGCCCAAGTTAAGGCCCAGAAGTTCAATGCAGACCCAGTACAAGATGGCAGATGATAAATTGTTGATTTTATTCTTAAGGGAATGGAACAGGATACCAGGTGTAGGAGAATGTAGGATATTTCATATATTCTCCACTCAGCACATGTCTGGGTTCCAGCTAACCCAAAGCCTCACAAAGGAACAATAAGGAACAATAAGGGCTGGCCAACAGGAAATGAGGCCTATTTATAGACCACACCTCTAGCAAGGCATTTTGGGTATTGTAGTTTTTGCTAAAATAATAACCAACACTCTCAAGTTCTAACAAAATAGGATACATACATTGATATAAACAAGAAAAATATATATACATAAAATAAAAAGAAAGAAAGGAAAGGAGAATTCACAACACTGTCACCCCACCACATCTCCCTGATGAAACATAGAACATGAATAACATCCAACAACAAACACCACTTTATTTTAAAATGTTTCATATTCATCATTTGCATTGGCATTCATAACTTTAAATTTCAACTTAAAATAGATAGTAAGAGACATAGGAACAGAGGGTAGGCAGAACATTGACTTGTGAGGGTACGGTGGTGACACTTTGGGGTACAATCAATGCAAACAAAACAAGAAGTTAGCTCAGCAAAAATAAGCTTCAACATTTTTAACGGCAGTGATAAAATTCTGTTAAAATCTGGAAACATTAGCTCTACATTATAAATAACTTTACAGATTTCCATCAGCTAGAAATAAAAAGGCAGATTTCAAACAGAAGAATTCCCAATAAACAAACACACGACCCAGAACCTTGAAATGGAGATTATTGACTTACCGTCACGTAATCACAAACCTTTGTTTTTGAGTTTGTTCCTCCTCTGATCAGTCGTAGTTTCTCGGAATGATTACAGGAAGAGACTCTGAATTCTGCCAGAAATCCTCCATCTGCCATCAGCGGTTTGCAGACAACTTGTAAAGCATTTTAGAAGAGCTGAAATAAAGGAGAAGTTCCTTAACTCCTGGTTCTGAGATCCCCAGTGAACATCCCTCAGTGGTAATGCCACCAGTAAAATGACACGATAAGTAAAAGTTCATCTGAAAATGTTTCAACCCGCATCCTGTATTCAACTTTTATGATCCACAGCGTTAAAGATAAAAGTCATTGTCATCACTTTCTTCCTCACTGGTGTCAAATAAGATGTTGTCTTCTGTTCCATCCAAGGCAGTACTAATGCCACACTTCTTAAATGATTTTATAACAATGTCCTCCTTCACGGAGTTCTTGCGCTATGGTAAGATCGACGAGCAGAGATGGGGGATGACGTCAGCGCGCACCGCCGGGTGTACAAATATGGCAGACGGCTCCGGAGCTAGGCCGAAGCCGAGGCCTCTCTTACACCTCTTCTACGGCCGTGACCGCACTCCGCTCCGCGGCGCTCTGCATGTGCCGTATAAGACGCACCAACTTTTCACCCTCAGTTTTGGGGAAGAAAAAGTGCGTCTTATGAGACAAAAAATACGGTAATTACTTCTCTCTGATGTTAACATGTGCAGTCCGTGCACTCAGTCCGGACTAGCTTCTTTAGCACTTTTGTCACGTGACCGCTATATTGCCGGGATCTGAAAAGATGAGTTCTTTTTCCGCTTCCTCCGGGTCAGATTGTTCTTTTGTCACGTGACCGCGCCACGTTAGGCAAATCCAAGAGTGTGTATAAAGTGTTTATAATATCTGAAACATCATATGCTACAAACAAGACACTGACGATCTTTACACCGATTGACTTATTAAATATCAGCTTAATTTAATTCAAGAATCAAATGCATAAAAGTTATTTAGTTAAAAGTTATTACATATCATTGGCAAGTTACTTTTCAATTACATGACAACTTGAAGGGAATTTATTATAAACTAAAAATAAAATGACTCAGAAATGCTTCATGAATCTTAGGCTATGTAAGGTGTTGTATAATGAAGATTAGAATAGACTTTAAAACACAACAAACACAAAAACCTTGTCTCTGAAAATGATTTTATGATCAAATTAAGTCTTTATTAACACATTATGTGTTGAGCATCAAAAAAAAACTGTTAGTAGTAATAAATATAAAACTGCAGTAGTAGTAATAAATATAAAAACAATAGTAATCGTTCACTAATCATGTACTAATAATTGCGTACCGAATTTGACTAACGTTATGGCGCGGTCACGTGACAAAAGACCGAAAGTACCCGGAGGAGTCGGACTCGGAAAAAGAACTAATCTTTTCGGGTTCAGGCTCATGGCCACTCCGTAATGTTAACCAATCCAGCATAAGCTGGAAAGAGAAAAGACCGATAGGACCCGGAGTAGTCGAACTTGGAAAAAGAACTAATCTTTTCGGATCCCGTCAATATAGCAGTCACGTGACAAAAGTGCTAAAAAAGCCAGTCCGGACTGAGTGCACGGACTGCACATGCTAACATCAGAGAGAAGTAATTATGTGTAAACCAGACTAAAAGACCCAGGGAGGCTTTAGTAAAATATTTATATATATATATTTTAAATTTAGCACTATAGTTTTGTCTTATTTGTAGTGTGATTTGCGTCTAAGTATATAACACTAGTAGATGTGGAAGTAACACACAACATTTATTGATATTTTAGTAAAACGAACGAAATTACTATTCGTTTTGGTGAACGAGACTCAAAGAACCGAATCTCTAAAATGATCCGAACTTCCCATCACTACCTCTGTAACAAAATGGCGCCGAGACGACCCAACAAGTGAAAAGCCGTTACAAGGTATCTACGTATAAAATGTCTATGCGTATTAAGAATGCGCTTCCGGCGCGTGCGCATTTCAGGTTGACGCTAAGAGTTTGTGTTAAATCAATGCTTTTTGACATTAGAAGATAAACTTAATTTATTAGCACACAGGTCAATGTTTTACCCAGTGTTGTATAAATTTAATATTAAATAGATATTGAAAATAGCTGTGAAAATGACTTCACATTTTACTGTAAATGGAACGTCTAGAAAATACCTAGATGTATCAAAGTTATATTTTTTCGTTATATTTTGCTTTTCTGTTAATTCTTCCATTTTTTTCACTTTCTAAGTCCGCACATTATGTTTTACTGTTGTGTGTTTTGTTGTTTCCAACATATATATATATATATATATATATATATATATATATATACTATATATATATATATATATATATACTATATATATATATATATATATATATATATATATATATATATATATATATATATATATATATATATATATATATATAATATAACATATATATAATTAGTTTTTTTTTTACAGAATCAAACGCTGAAAACCAACCAAAAGTTAACTTAACGATTTCGTTACCAAAATGAATTGTTAATAATTAATTTTAATAAAATGGAATATACACTAATAGTTTTAATGAAATCTGATGTTGGTGAGCGGTTTCAAGCGTTGTTTCGAAACCTAATGGAAGACGTCGTCTGACTCGTCTCAATGACAACATTTATTGTCTCTTCATTCGCTTATTTATCCGATCTCCTGCATCGCGCACAGCAAGTGTTTCTTTCCCATTACTCGAGCTTTTTATTGGTGTTTATCGAACAATCACGACTTTTAGCGTTAATAAAAAGCTGAAATAGTGCTAATGTCTTTCAAAGAGTCGACGGTAAGTATTCTTTTGCCTAAAGAGCAAATGAATTCATCGAGTTTCTTCGTCGAGTTACTGAGTTTAATTTTTATTTTGTACTTTAGAGACTTCTTGCAAGAGAGGTGACCATCCCGTATGTGACGGATAGAGAGAAGAAGATTCGTCCGTATTCATTTAAAAAGATTACCCCCCACTTACAAATTTTTTTTTTTGTTTGTTCAGTATCTTATTTTGTGCTTATCTCTTATCTTAGGGGTTAACAGAAGCGTTCATGCAGTTCATGACCATACCTGTAGAGGGTAGTGGGGCGCTAATAAGGAGAGCAACAGCTTGAGTTCCGGGTCACATTAAAAACGAACTCAAGCAAGACAATAACGTGTCTGTCTCCTTATCACATACAGGTATGAGTATAAACTCTTTTTATAAAGTGTTTAGTGTTAAGCATCGGTGTATAGCGGTATGAGAAATGTTAATAAGAATGTTGATCGTGTTTTGATATCAGAATTCTAGTTTGATGTTCCAAAGTATCGGATAGGGTATATGCTAACTCGTGTTAGCAAAGGTTATCAATGAGTAACGGAGAGATGACGCACGTGGAATCCCTGTGATATTAGATCGCTCATTAAAGACAGTAATGTATGGTAATTCCGTTGAATACATACACTTTCATCTGTATTTTCATGGACATTTAAAACATGATATGCACGGTTTCTAAATGTTTATGTCATGATAAAGGGTTGGAAACGGAATTGTGTGAATATTAATAAGATGGAAAGTCGTGATGGAGGTGAAGTTTCATTGAGTTAATAGTGTAAATATGTTTATTAGTTGAGATGATGGAAAAAGGATACTTTTCTCAATTGCAGTAATTTACAGCATCGTTTCATTTGCACCATGTGTTGAAACATGTATGATATCACTGGTAGAAAAACAGTATTCTTTGTGTTAATGCAGTATTACTTTAATTTCTCAATTTATTTCTAATGCAATCTTATGTGCATGTATTTTTGTCTGGTTGTTTCGTTTCTGCAGTTATTTATCAGAAAGAGCTAGTTTTGAATTGAGACACACGAGCATTTTTTATGAACATAGTTTATTTCATTGTTAATTCATGTTTTCTCATAGACAAAGTATATTGTGTACATTAAATTGAATATCCTCTTGGTCACATTAAAAACGATCTCAAGCAAGACAATAACGTGTCTGTCTCCTTATCACATACAGGTTCCATTGCCTGTGTGTGAGTTGACTTGTGCCGGTGCAGATTCCCCTAGGTCTGAGGCCGGTAACATGTACTGTGAAGATTTATTCGGAAGTGAGGAACAAATTAATGGATGGAGAGACGCCGTGTCACATGACAGTTTCTCTACCTGTCCAAAAATGTCATTTTTCAATGTGAGCGACCCAGTAATGCATTTGAAAGTTTGGGAGTGACAATCCACCCCCAAGATTACATCTTTGCAGAAGAGTTTTATTGATTCTAGCTGGTTTTCCACCCCACAAAAAGGAACCAATAGTTTTATCTAAGGAGTCAAAAAAATATTTTGGTAAAAACAGCGGAAGTGATTGAAAGAGATATAAAAATTTGGGCAGAATGTTCATTTTAATGCCATTGGCTCTTCCCATTAGAGACAGAGGTAGAGCTTCCATCTTTGGAGGTCCAGTTTCATGTTGGATATAAATGGGGAGAAGTTTGCATCTAAGAGCTTTGGTAGTGATGGAGTTACTGCAATGCCAAGATGTTTGAAACCAGAATAGCTGAATTTGAAAGGTAAGTTTAGATGCTGTAATTGTAATGCCATTCTATTAACTGGAAAACACTCACTCTTATGAAAATTCTATTTATATCCTGAGAATGTACCAAATTCATTTAAGATAGAGCCAGAATATCAGGAATAGAGGTTGATGGGTCGGTCTCATGTAATAACAGATCATCAGCGTATAGAGAGATTTTATGCTCTATCTCTTTGTGGAAAGGTCTTTGTCTTTCTTCAAAAGAAGGGATATTGTTGCTTGATTAAATGTTGGTGGTAATAAGCCCCGGTCCAGTGTCTCTCCAAAAACCTCTAGAAGCAAGTGTGCTAGTTTGCCTTTAATTTTTTAAGGAACTCGAGTGGAAACCCATCCGGTCCAGGGGTTTTATTAGATTGCATTGTCTGTATTGCAATCCTAACTTCCTCAAGCGCAGAGTCCAGACCCTCAAACTCTGCAGTTATTGTGGGAAAATTAATGCTATTAAGATATTCATCTAGTTTATTACTGTCTGAGATATATTCTGATTTATAAAGTGAGGCGTAGAATGATTTGAACACAGCATTAATCTTAACGGGGTCTGTGAGAGTGAGATTAGGTTAATCCTTGATTTGCCGAATTAGCCGCGATGCTGCCTGCCGTTTCAACTGATGTGCTAATAGCTAGCTCAGTTTATCTCCGTGTTCATAGTATGATCCCAGAGTTTGAAGCAGCATGTGTTCTGTTTCTTTAGATGAGAGGAGGTCAAACTCCGCTTGAAGATCTGCATGTTGTTTAAGTAGATCGGGGGATGGGTGAGATGCATAGTTCTGATCCAGCTGGGTAATAGCTGATAGAATTTCCTTAAGTTTGGTTCTGTGTTTCAGATTTGTGAAGGTGGAATATGATATGATTTGCTCTCTAAGATGAGCTTTAAGAGTTTCCCATAAAAGTGAATGAGAGGTATTTTCCTGCTGATTAAATAGCAAAAATTCATCAATAGCCTTTGAAATAAATGTGGAGAATTCTTTATCTGCGAGGAGTTGTGAGTTGAACCTCAATGAGGATTTTGTGGAATTGTTTAGTGAGAGATTAATATCCAGCATTAGTGGAACGTGATCCAATAAGACAATACTTAAATAGTCTGTGGATTCAACTGAAATATTAAGATGATTGTTAGTAAAAAAAATAGTCGATCCGGGAGTAGGAGTGATGCACTGGAGAGAAAAAGAGAATTTTTTAACCTCAGGGTCGCGGAGCCTCCATGGATCTATGAGACCAGTTTGCTGCATGAAATATGAGAATGCTTTAGACATTCCAGACTGTGTTACTGCACGGGAACTAGACCAGTCTAATATGGGATTTAAAACACAATTCAAGGCACCCCCCAAAATTAGTAAATGGGTGTTAAGAAAGAGAAGGTTACTTAATAGTTTATTTTCAAACTCTGAGTCGTCAAAATTTGGTGCATAGATGTTTACTAATAAAACTTTTGTTTCTACAAGCGTTCCAACAACTATGATATACCGTACCTTCCATTTTTTGTCAGGAATTGTGTGAGTAGGTGAGAACTGAACATTTTTAAGGACCAGAATAGCTAAAAATCATAAATAAATTATAAAAATCTATCTGAGCTTCCTGACAACACGTCTTACTCTATAGTAAGCTCGACAGCGCCCCCTGCTTCATAATTTTTAAATGAATCAATTTCGCACTGAACCACAAAAGATCAGAGATGCTTTTTGGTAGAAAAAAAATTAAAAATTTCCTGTATTGGTCGCAAAGCCGTACGTGCACCGACACAAGGTTTTGGTCCGCGAGCTTGACACAGGCAGCGACGCGTCTATTTTGCCGGACCCTTGATTGAGTTTCGCCTGCTAAATTCATCTCCTACAACAACTGCTCAGTTAGCTTTAGCTGTGCCCAGTATAGCAGCAAGGTTTTTGCCATTGAGCATTTGTTCTTTTCTGTTTTGTAGATTCAGGGTGTTCATTTGTAAATACTGAAGTTATTTTGTCGCTTTCGTTATGGTTTGTTCACGCATCAACTGGTGGCACAATAAACACGTTGCTTGAAATTCTTCTTGTCTTGGCCTCAATCCGGTCCAAAGACCCTTGCTTCCCACATTCTACGACAGGTCCATTATCACTCACAAAAGCTGTTGGTTTCCATGTCTGCTAAAGACAGATGTTACTCGAGGTGAAAGCTACCTCAAACCCATTTGCTGTAATAGTCTGTGAGCATCAGAGCTTAACTACATTCCCAGGAAGCAGTTTCTAAAGGTTCCACAATGTCGATTAACAGGTTTTCCAAAGAAGTCGAAGGTAAGGCAACAAGTTGTTTGGAAACAGATGTAAATGTTGCAGTTTTGTCCAAGGAAAGGCAAATTGAGAAGAAACAATTTTTTTTCTTCATCACAGATATCCATTCTAGGCCACCTGTGTGATTCTCTTAAGTTTGTTTGGTTCTCATCATTCCTTGATGCCCTTCATGTGCAATAGTGACAAACACATCTCGCACCTCAAGGAGTACATCTAGACGATTTCCACTGATCCACAGAGCATTGGACAAAGGGGGCATCCACTGTGTATTTGTTCCAAACAAACTCATCTTTAGATACAGCATTGGTCACCATAGCAACAAATTCGGGTTCTGCATCTTGTATTTCTTCTTCCTTATGCAGTAAGGGTAAGAGAGACAAGCAATCTGCAGCGTAGTTCTCGGACCCTGCACGGTTCTGAACTGTATAATGGAAAGATAAGAAGCGAGCAGCCCATCTAACAAAGCGCAAACCAGCGCGACCGGTTCCTTTAGTAGAGTGAAGTAGTTAGCGCTTGATGATCTGCCCAAAGTATGAAATACGCCCCATAAGTATGTCCTCTCTTTCTCAACTGCATTCTTCTGTTCAGCAAACGTTAATGTTCTGGACGCAAAAGCAATGGTAAGTTCAGATCCATCGGTGATATGACTACTGGCAGCTTTGAGTCAAAAAGTACAAAGCAGGACTGAGTACAAGTAGTTATTTTTAGGCTGTTTTCTGCTTCTTCAGACCAGCAAAATCTATGCTCAGCTTTCAGAGAGATGCGTAGTGGTGTAACAACTGAAGCAAAGTTCAGAATTAACTTACAATACCAGGAAAGTAGCTCAAGTAAGGAACGAAGCTGAACTGATTCCGTCGGTGCAGGTGCTTCCAGTATTTCAGAGAGATCCTTGATCCAGTTGAATTCCTCGTGCTGTTACTGTGTGGCCTAAGAACATTTCGATTGGTTAATCTGCAAGCCAGCATCATTGAGGCGTTTCAGCACTTCTCTTATTCATGTTCTTGCATGTTATGTGCCCATACAATACTGTCATCCAAATAGTTTTCAACATTTCAAAGTCCGTCCAGAACAATGGTCATCATTTTCTGAAATGCAGGAGCAGAACTATACGGGTAGCTATCCACTCCTTTATTGGGTCCTCGTAAACCCACACACGAATTCCACCAGTCTTTTACTGAACTACTACTACAGGAGACACCCAAGAGAGGAATTAATTTTCTCAATCACATCCGCTTTCAGAAACCTTGGTAATTCTGCAGATACAGAGTCTCTCACAGCAAAACGACGTCATTTGTTTCTCAGAGGAGGCACTGAATCAGAAATGTTTACCTTGTGAGCAAAGTTCTTAGCACATCCTACAGTTTGTAACGTTGGAGTAGACGGAGCACACACAGAAGCAATGTGTGGAGGTGGAAACACATTATATCCATCAAACTTCAGCCAGAGTCCCTTGATCAGGCCCATGTCTAGCAATGCAGGGGAATTTTCCACTATGAAGATGTGAGCAGGGCAGGAAAGACCATACTTGGACACTGTTGAGGGTAAGCATTAAAGCACTGAACTGGTTCCTTTGAAGATGTAACCAAGCGAACTGTAGGAGGTTGTAATGGCACAGTACTGAAATACTGGTCATAGACTTGTTTTGGCAAGATGGATACGAATGAACCAGAGTAAGTTGAAAAGTAACTGGGTTTAGAACTTGAGGAGCTTCTTTGGTCACATCACACATCAAACGTTTCTTTCCAGCAGAAATATGGAGTATGCAAACTCCTGGCATCTCAAGTGAATGGAGTTGAACTGAAGCGGAACGACAAACTCTAGAAAAATGTTGCGTCTTGTGATTGTTTTCACATGTAGCAGATGCAGCTGTGGAATATTTAGCTTTAGCAAGAAGCTTCTCAGACCCACAGCGAAAACATGTTTGTGCTGAATGTACTGAAGCAGAAGGTTTTGGTGAAGTAGGAAACTTGCTTCTCATCTTTAAACGTTGTCTACCGGCCGCATGTGAGGTGTGTATTGCTTGTACTGAGGTAGAATTATTTGCTATCATCACCTTTGCTTGAACCTCAGCAGCCTCCAACTGTGTAACGGCAGATTCCAACCTCAATTTAGACTCTAGCAAAAGTCTTTCCTGAATTCAAGCTTTCAACTCACATGTAGTAGCCAAGTCTCTCAAAGCAGCAGCATATTGTGCTATGGTTTCATCAACCCTCTGTGTTCGTTTTCTGAAGGCTTGCCTTTCCAGCACCACATTCCTTTGTGGCAAAACATGGTCTTGCAATTTCCAAAAGTGTCACCAGCATTAGCCAAAACAATCTCTGACCTTGTGTTCTCAGACAATGAATAAGACTCATGGCCATGTACCCCCCACTTGCATTTATCACCAGCATGATATTCTCAAACATCTTCATGTAGAAAGAGGTATAGCAGGTTCACTAGGACGAGGTAAAAAAGGGTTTGGAAAAGCAACACTTTACAGAAGCCATCCTTTGAAACCTCCCATAGAACTTCCTTTGCAAACTTTAACACGTTCAATTGTTTTCTTCAACAATCCTCTTCAACCATCCCGCTGACAATTTTGATTGTCTGGAGTAAATAAAGGTAGGGATGGGGAGCTCGACGCCCAGCTTCAAAGCATGTGTTGAGTTTTCACTTGTCCTTTGGCTGTCCCATACCTGCTGTCTATAGATATGTATATGATGTCTATGCCAGCCGTCCAATGTTACAATTATATCCATCATTTTCATGCATTTCATGATTTTATATGGTGTTTTATTGTAATAATATTATGATTAAAAAAATGACATTTCAATATCTGTTGAATGACTCTAAATTAAAACCACGGTCGCAAAAATAATAAAAGTTCTTCCTCAACTACAAACTTGTTTGCTGCTTGTAAACGCCGTCCTCAGCTCACATCGTTTTTTTTAATATTGATAGAAAAATGATCTCAAGAGACCCCGGCCTCAAGAGTGGGAACCCTTCAGTCTTGACACTCCTAATAAAGTGTCATGATTAATATGTGATCACCATCTGCTAATTACATCATGTTTATTAAACAAATAATAATATAATAATAATACAAATTAAACCTACAATGACCAAAACGTGTGAATAGCACAGCGTAGGGAATTCTTTTGGCCACCAGAGGGCGAAGTAGAACACGATGTCAAAACACTCCGAAGCTTCAACGCAGTTTGTTCTTTTGTAGTAAACACTTCACCTGCTTCTGAAGCTTCGTTCGGGACATTTCTAAATGGAGATCTTGAGAGAGATCAATTTTAGATCATCTTATTACCTGGAGCAGCACATGGCAAACCGCACTTCAGAAAGCACACGACATGACATCAATTATTCACTTTTACAGTGAAGTTCAGGCTCACTAGTGCCCTCTCGTGGTTAGTTTATATAAAACATCACAGTCACTCGTGTTCTACTAAAAGATCATTTCCATTCCAATGAACTGGAAGTATCCATAAATTATCCGTGAAATAAAGAGGACGCAGAAATAAACTTATTCCTATACTGGGCGTCTGCAGTCTTGGATCCAAGCAGTTTTAAGGACCAGACAGTTTTACTGCCCAGTTCCTGATGCGTCCAGTAGGGGGAGCGCTTCCACATTATTAAATGTCCTACATACTTTTTTTTTAACGTCACGTTAATGTATCAGAAAGAGTTTAAATATACAAGAGATACACTCATCAAATTATTTTATTATTTATTGTGATAGTGTAATGATTAATTGTATTCTTTTCATATAGAGATATGCATTTTGTCGAAAACAAAATTATGAACAAACAATGGAATGTAATATGAATTAATGATATGCTTTAATAAAAATGCAGTGGTATTTATTACCAGACAATGAATACTTTTAGACAAACAATTCATTCCTTTCTAAAATTCCAAGGACTATTTAGCTGACAAAACCCCAGACAACATTTGATTTTTTGAAACATTTATTTGTTGTCAACAATATTAATAGGGATTTCCAGTCTTCTTCAAATGACACTTAATCCTTGAATCAAATTCTTCACGCTCACTGAAAAACAAATTAAGTTTTTTATAAATGCTCTGCAAAAATGCTTCTCACTCAGAGCTTGTCTTGTTCCT
>SRMA01024211.1:0-42434 GCA_007224835.1 Danionella cerebrum
TCAACCTCCAACTGGTTACCCAGAGTTAATGCGCGTGCACGGTGCATATATAAAGACATTTTCAATGGATCGCTGATTTCACAAGTCACCATGGAAAGTAAAAGCGAAAAAAAGAGAGCGGCGTATTTCACAGAGGCGGAGTTGGAGGTTTTAATGCACGCTTATGAGGAGTTTAAGCCAATAATATTAAAAGAAGCAATACAGCTGCATCAGCTAAAGCAAGAGAGTTGGCTTGGCAAAAAATAACGGACAGAGTAAATGCGGGAGTGTATTAAATTACAAATTTGGTATTGGCTCCCGTTTTATTATAATACAAAATAATGAAGTATGACTTATACAGCTTTTTGAATATGTTATATCACTACGAAAATAATTAATACATGTATAGATATACATAATATGACTAAATATTAAATATGCGTCATAGATTTTACTACAAAGGACAAACCTGCCACTCTGTGGAATTCGCCTTTAATAACAAGCAGAGGTTTATGGCCAGGGAACTGTACAAACGTGGGTAATAACTGTTTAAGTGCCAGACATACTGTACGAACGGCTCTACACACAGTTGCCTTTCTCACATGCTCTGAATCGCCCACACTGTACAAAAAATGTCCAGACGCGAAAAACCTAAGTGCTATGCACAGAATGTTTTCTGTGCTAAGCGCAGAACCGCGGTTTGTCACATTCGCGATATGCGGTTTTAAAAGACGTGTTAAATAAACTAACGAATCTTTTGAAAAACGATAACGCTCTTTCAAATATTCATTAGGGTATGCAAACACATCAATACGCGGTCTTATAACCCTCTCCCGACGAAAAAAAAACCTCGCATAATTTGTGCTTCTACGTCCACAGGATCCTCATCAAAAGGGCACGCCATGCTCACCAACCTTCTGAAACGAAGTTACACTGAAACATAACCTGCTCCCGAGCAGGTTATCTTCAGAGAGTCAGTCGCTATGGTTACATACATACCCAGAAAGTTACCTCCGTTTTTGGAACCGAAAGTTGAGGTTATCCACGAACTTACCCTTAAACATACCCAGGTATGTCACATAACCTGCTTTCTGAATACCCCCCTGTTGGTTTGGTGTAGTCTTTACAGCATATATGTTTGTGTATTTTCAGAATATATACTCCATGTATAGTCACACACACACAAACATACATGTATATATATATACATATATACATACATATCCAACTTTTCCTGTCCACTAATATTCTAGTAAGCCATTGCTTGGAGAGGAAATAATCTGAACAAACCCTTCACCGGCTTTCTGCTAGAACACAGTGGGGGAGGGTAGCGCTTAAATATACCGGCCCCCTGATTTTTTTCTTCTTCATTTAAACTTTGAACGTGCAACTAAAGTCGCCATCTTAATCTACGTGCAGAAACAGTTGGAACCGCGGTACAGCAACCCAGGCTGAACACTAGTGAGCTCTCAGACAATCTTCCATCAAGCAAAGCTCATGCTGTCACCGAGCTGCCGCACAGTAATCTACTCGCGCCTATATATGAGCCAGGCTGTCAAAACAGAGCAAATAGTGAAGTTTAAACATGCAGACATGTCTTACTTTCTTGTGAATGTAGTGCCTCTCTCTCACTGAAGTATAATGATGCCCATTTGAAGATATTTCCTTGCTTAAAATCCTCGCGGAACCCTCGAGCACGGCAGTTCCAGTGCCCAGCTCGCGCGTGGTTTCGCCGGTTCGAGGCTGCTCGTGGAGCCGCTTGGAAGTCATTTTCAACCTGGACCAAACACGACTAAAACATTAACTGTCGAGAGAGTTCGGAGCTGAGCGTGACAAGATACATTTAAGAGTGTTGGTGGACTAAGACTCCCTGCTGAGAGCGTGGCTCATTTCGGACCCTGAAAGCAACCGGTAAAAAAAAATAATAAAATCGTTTGTTTTGCTTTTCTCTCTCTGAGCGTTTGAGACCACGCCCACTCCGTTCTGCGCGTGCAGTCAGGGGAGATCCGCTAGGCCACGCCCTTCATTGATTGTGATTGGCTCTTGTTGTACATAAACATTCTGTTTGGGCACGCGGCCATCGCGGCGCTGCAGCTGATTGGCTGGCTGGAAGACACGAAGTCGAGGTTTTTTGAGAGTTTGGGAGGTGTGTCTCGGTGACGCTTTGCCGGCCGGTAACATGGAGGAAAATAGAGAGAGACAGAGAGAGAGAGAGAGAGAGAGAGAGAGAGAGAGAGAGAGATACAAGTAATGACGCACATTTAAAAAATGAACATCTAAAAATAATGCACTGGCTAAATCTGATTATATCATCTGCTGAACCATAAAGACAATTAGCTTGACTAGAAAGTACCATATCAGAGCAAGCTTCCCCTCAGAAAAGCACCTCCCAAACCAGCCAAAACTGGTTTGCCACTGTAACTGAAAATGGCTAACCTTGATTCAGAGGGACTTGAGGCTCACAGCAGCTGGCCAGTCTGAGTTCAGATAAACCAGTTAAGTGACAGTTAAATATGGCAGTAAACCAGTCTGGATTTTCAAAACCAACACCAAGGATGAATAACACGAGTTTTAATCATATTTGTATTTTAGTGTAACAATATATTGCCACGCAAAACTGTACAATACGCACCGTATAGCTAGTAGGAGATATCATCTGGGAACTTCCCCTATGTAAAAAAGCAGTATTTTATGAGAAACTATGAAAAAGTCAGACCCCTTCAAATGATCTCAGTGGCTCAACTGATCTTCATGCAACCTAGAAGAGCCCCCACACTCCCCTTCCCACTGGCTCCCCGGTGCAGCCCATGTCAAGTTCAAAACACTGATACTAGCGTACAGAGCAGTTCCATAGTGAGCACCATCCTACCTTCACAAACTCTCGCAGTCCTACATCTCCAGATGCCTGTGTACAGGAAATGATTAGCATCTACTGGTTCCATCTCAGAGTGGTAGAAAATCTCTCATCAGAACTTTCTTTTTCACTGTTCTGGGCTGGTGGAGTTCACTTCCAGTCCCAATCCAAAAGCAACTTTCACAACGTTTAAAAACTCTTCTGAGAGCACTTCTCTGTGTGCTATTTTTATCATTAACTGACCTTAAAGCGTAAATGTTAATGTATTATTTTGGATTGTATATTCTGTATTTTAGAACTACCGGTATGTTCTAAATTAGATCACTAGATTGCAGTAATCTAGTCTAGATGTGATCAGTGCTTGAACTAGAAGTTGAGATGAATGCAGCATCATGAGATGACTTATGTTTCTGATGCTAAACAGAGTAAACCTGATTAATCAAGCGGTTTTAGCAATGTGTTCTTTGAATGTGTGTCCACAGTATTTTCAGTCTAATCTTATTTATCTTAATTATTAATTTATACCAATTATACCAAACCCAAAGTTGCCATCACCCTCTTTTTGGTTTCAAAATAAGAATTTTAGTCTGTTTCAAGGTTTAGGACAAGTATGTTCTCTTCGCTGAGGTTAACTTCTATCAATATCAACATATGTATCACTTTAAATGTCTGATATCCATTGTAACTAACATTGTAACATTGTTCATCTTCCCATCAATGTTGACCAAGCTTCTTGTTCCTTTGCAGCTCAGACATCCCCAAAATATCAGTGACCCGCCTCCATGTTTCACAGTGGGGTTGGTGTTCCATTCATGTTGACTCCGCTCCAAATGTAGCATTTGTTCCAGAAGTCTCAGAGCTGTTTGGTTTATCGAATGTTAGCTACCTTGTGGCATTTGTGTATTAATGGCTGTCTTCAGGGTACTCATTGTGCACCTTGATTTTTTTTTTTTTTACTTTTGCATTTTTTCGTTATTTGGGGGTTTTCTTTGCATCCCATGTTGTAGCAGAATTTTTTTTGTTGGTCTACCTCACAATTGTTTGGTTTCAACAGAAACCTTACTTTCCTTTTGTTAATCAGAATATTGCTGAGTTGCATTCCCAGTCATCTTTTTGTAGAGTTCAACTTTTCCTGTAGATCCGTTGACAGCTCTTTTGCTTTCCCAAAGCTCAGAATTCAGAAATGTCAGTGCACCTCTGGATGAAAGAGGCAAGGGTCTGTCAGGAGCCCATAAACTTAGAAACCTTTTAAATACAAACATTGATTACAAGCTACTACTTTTGCCAGCCGATCAAACCCTTTTGTGTAGTTTTGTGCTTGTTATCTGACAAAATCTCCAGGCATCATTTAGAAAGTTCTTGTTGTCATTATGATTTAAGAAAGACTAAACAGTTGTTTCCGACAATAAATGGTATCGCCCAACCACTAACTATGACTGGGAAAAATGCTTTTGAGTTATTGATATTTTCTAAAAAATAAAAAAAAAGGAAGAAATCAGAACACTGTATGTGAAATCTAATCAGATAATGGAACATTTCCCTTTATTTATTGTTGTTTCATTGCCCTTTAGCTAGACAACGTTGTGTTTCCTTGTGTGATTGGTTAACGAAGCAGGGTTAGGACTTTTCATTTGTCTAACAAAAGTGCAAAAATGTAGGGACCATTATCCCATATTGGTCACCGGACTGGGCAGCCTTTATTAACATTTTCAGGAGTTTACAGTTTATCCAGGGCATTTGTACAGAAGATTAATATTAAACCCAGAGTTAACTTTGCTTATTTATGGCATCTGTGATTGGAAAAAAAACAGCATGCTTCTGATTATATTGTGAATGGAACCTGGTTTAATTCAGCGATTTAGATTATTTTCTTCTTTCCATCTCATGCATTTTGTCATTAATTAACTTGTACCCTGGTAAAATAACTGTCTAAAGATAGCACTCTGTGTTTAAACCCTGTGCATTTAAGGCGCGCCAGTCGTGACATTTTAACACGGCATTGTTTTACACTTAACATGTTTAGCACAGTAATGCAAGGTTAACTGCACAGTCTGTGTGCTAAATCTGCTGCAGAGTAATGTTTCATCACCGCGGGTAAAAGTGGATGAAACCCTGAGGTTAAGTGCTGTTTTAAGCCGAGTTAAAAATGGTGTTTATTGAAATAGTGACCCTGGGTTAAGTGCAGAGTAACAAGCACTCAAACGGGAACCAGCAGTTAATGAACACTTATCATAATGTTTACAGCAAATTGTAAAAATGTGAAGAAATAAAACAGTCACTGATCCAGGATCAAAGAACAGGCAAGAAATAGAAGCCAGGCATCATAAAATGACAAGGTTCATGTTTATTACAGGAGTCCACTGAAAATATTCACATTTTAAAAACGAAGTTCCCCCATGTTTTGGTTGAAAACTTGTGTCGAATTGTCCCAAATCATTTATCCTGCAATCACAATGTCAGTAGCCATGATCCAGGTTGCCAAATCACAAATGTAACGAACTTAAAACTTAAAGTTTATGGTAGCGTTCATCAACCAATAAGAGGACAGAGAAATGCTGACGTTTTCCTATGCCTGATTGTAAGGCTATTTAACAATATTAACAGAGAACACATTGGGGAAAAGAGCCCTTAATGCTGATTGGACAAAAAAAGGTGCACAACAAAGAGAAATGCCATTAAATTAATAGAATGGATTAACTGGAGGTTAAAGAATTACCTATACTAAGCATTAAGTGGTGGGTACGAACATACAAGTAAAACCCCCTGAAGAGTTTTGGGATGAAAGGTGGGGTAAAGTTCAGGAAAAGTAAAATATGGCAAGGTAAGACTGACTGGGAACACTGGTGAAATGTCAGAATTGCTCCCCCCAAAACTTGTTATACAAACATTAATTAATGTTGTGCAGTGCTTTAGCAGAGAAGACTTTCCAAGGAGACTTTCCTGCAGACGCTCTTGCTGGATCCTCTAGTACTAGCCATATGGGGGGGATACTATGCTCCAGTGTACTTTTATGTGATTATAGGGTTGGAGTTTTGGCCAGAGTAGCTATATGGCTAATGTTTGCACACAAGCTTGTATCAGTGTCATTTAAAGCCTTTTTTTTTTTCGAAAAGCGACATAAACCAAACCCCATTTCTCAATAATTTTCCTAAGCTGAGATAGAGATGCCAAGTTGGTTGCTATGGTAAACAGCATGATTGCTATGGAAGGGTCAGTGAATAATATAATGATGCTTTTGGTTATTTAAACCAACGCTCATACCTACCATATACCAAAGCTGAGATACACCTCAGAAAATTTGGTCGTTAGGGTATACAGTTTGGTTGCTAGGGACATTGACTTATATTTTTCAAATTGCCATTTTAGGTCAATGGTAAATAATTAACCCCTTCCTTCAGCACAGTGATTGATATGCCATTGCGCAGACTGGTAACCTCCACAAATGTGAAGAATTTGAAGTTTCTATGAGGTTCTCAGTTTAAGTTACAGTTATAAAAGTCAATTGAAAAATTTTCAGCATGATTTCCCAGAATTCTTTTAGCTTGGCAGCTATTTGGAGGCAAAAGATGAAAAGCAATATGTTTCAAGCCAACATAAATACTGCTCTTTTAATGAAAATAACAATAACTAAAAGAAATAATTGCATATATTGGCCAATTAGAGTCAGGGAAATATTACACCCACAATTCATCAGTGCAGCTTTATTAAAAAAGTAAAAACAAGTATTTATTAGATTGTTTTTATAGAAAACATTACAATCTTTTGCACAGGATATTACTCAACAGATCATTTACACATCTGTGTTACACTTCGGAAGGACCACACAAAGGAGATATTTTGGGGAAGCAGTGATTCTTGGACTGTCTACCTACACAAACCATTGCTTTTAAAACACCACCACCAGAGTGATAATAGAGTTCTGTTGCATTGCGTTCTATATACATGCATTATGACAGTTTGTTTTTGTGAATGAAGCATATTTCATCTTTCTGATGGACTTTTAATATACATTTTATGTACATCTTTCCCAATAAATATCCGACTCCATAATTTCTCTGCACATCTGAAGAACAAACATTTGTGCAATAAAACTTTGTGCAATCTGTACAAATCACACCCTGAACATCTTGTTTCCCACAAAACAATGGATTGCTGGAGGATTGGTTCTCACAATCTGTCTCAGGCAAGCAAAACATCAAAAGTACAGATCCTCCCCAAAATACTGAGCGAGTCCTGTGCCAGAAAGACAGCGAGAAACCCCTGAGTATAAGCTAAAGTGGAGCACACATCATTTCACTAGGACTTCATGGAGACCAGAGCTCCAATAAGGTCTAAACCACTTTCCAATGACTCAAGATGGGACCATTTGTTGTGGTAAAGGGGTCATGAACCCAAAAAAAAACTAAAAGTACTTAGTACTTAGTAGAATTCTAAACATACCCTGAACATTTCACTCAATGGTTTTATTTATTTAAAAAAAAAAAGCTTATAGTGCAGCCATCTCTGGAAAAAGTGATGATTAATGATTTAACATTTTATTTTAAGCCTCGCCCCCCTACATGATGTCACCAGCTCAGCTCACTTTCATGCAGGATGCTGATGAACTTGTTTATCAAATAAGGACAAAATACACTGATATTTGATTCAAAAGATGACTCCAGGGACAAACTAAACCAACATTTATTCAACATCTGTTGTTTGTTTGATGCCTGCAGATAAACGTTAAAATAGATATTTTATTTACATATTTCCCAATAAATATCTGACTCCACACATTCAAAAACATTCTTCAAAAAAGCAAAACCTTGTGAATTACACTCTAAAAGTGCTTTTAACCAAATTTAGGTTTCATCTATTGATTTATATTTTTGTGTTTATTATAAAACTATTTTTTATTGACCATTTTAGTTCATTTAGTTCATATTTTACTTTTTTAAAGTTTAAATTGTACATCTCTTTTACATTTAAATGCAGAATAATCCCTTTGTGGACCTCAATGTATAGAACAAAGAAAGAAAAATAGAAGTTCATGACCCCTTTAAATAAGTATGTGCATCTGACATTTGCACTCAAAACTGATCATGAGTTTTGTAGGAAAAAAAGAGGGGTGCACATCGATGTCACTTTCCCATGGAACCATCTTCACTGAGACTGAGTGGCAAAACAAGTGATAAAATTGATAAGCTTAATATGGGAAAACAAATATAAGATAATCTGATGAGTACATGGTTAAAATTAGAAGAATTTAACAAAACTGTGATGGTAATGATTTTACGTGGCCAGAAAATTGGATTTCCTTACATTTATACATTTTAACAGTTTAAAGGTGTATAAAAGACTTTAATAAATTCATTATCTGAGCCTGCCTTGTATCGTAAGCATCTCAGGCGGGTACAAACATACAAGGCTAGCGCTCCGTAACGTATGTATCCGTTTTATATCCATCAAGGAAAGTGTTGGGGAGGAAGGGGGAAGAAAGCTTAAACGTGTCAATGAGTAAAAAGTTTGATATGTGTAGGCATGAGATAACGGGATAGTTGGTAGCTTGGGGTCACGCCTTAATAACTCCTCATGAAATGCATCTAATCTTAAATGCTACTTTAAAGGAGGAAAATATACAGTGAAGAAGACATCTATGGACATTCTTTTTGAGATATCTCATGGAAAATGCCACCATGAAGACAGCTCATGGGTGTAGTTTGTCCCGTTTAAATTTTATTAAATTACATAGATTTTTCAAGACGCCAAACATTTAGTTTACGTTTAGTGAATATGGGGATTTGATCACAATTCTGATGTACCAGATATAAAAGGACAATCACAAACCTAGGTTTCGGTTCCTGCATGTCAGTTATTTCTGTCAATTGCAGCAATCCATTTGCTTCTAATTTCTTGGGACTTGACTTGGACTTGCCCTGTCTCTACTTGGGACTTGACTTGGACTTGCCTTGTATTGACTTGGGACTTGATTTGAACATGCCCTGTATTGACTTGGAACTTGACCTGGACTTGCCCTGCCTTGACTTGGGACTTGCCTTGTATCGACCTGGGACTTGACTTGTATATGCCCTGCCTTTACTTGGGACTTGACTTGGACGTTCCCTGTATTGACTTGAGACTTGATTTGGACTTGCCCTGCCTTGACTTGGGACTTGACTTGGACTTGCCTTGCATTGACTTGGGCCTAGACTTGGACTTGCCTTGTATTGACCTGGGATGGACTTGGACTTGCCATGTAATAATTTTGGACTGTATTTGGACTTGCCCTGCCTTGACGTGGGACTTGACTTGGACTTACCCTGTATTGACCTGGGATGGACTTGGACTTGCTATGTAATGACTTGGGACTTGAGCTGGACTTGCCCCGCCTTGACTTGGGACTTGACTCGGACTTGCCTTTATTGACCTGGGATGGACTTGGACTTGCATGTAGTTACTTGGACTTGCCTTGGCTTTACGTGGGACTTGACTTTGACATGCCCTGTATTGGCTTGGGACTTGATTTGGACTTGCCCTGCATTGACTTTAGACTTGACTAGTAAAGTTCCTCTGGCCTTCCTCCATTTTCAGCATTACATGGGTCAAAGTCTATGAAAAGGCTTTTTGCCACTCACTCCATGACTTCCAGGTACCATGACATCATGTGCATACCATCCATAGTGCCAATCATCTACACATTGGCCATTCACTAAAAATGTCCTATCACAGATCGGAACACTTTTCAAGATGGCGGCAGGTGTTCCATATATCGAAATCCAAACTGAAAAACAGTCTATATCTTCTCCCTCTTGGACCTAAATGTGCTTGTGCTCCCTGAGAAGATTTGTAACCTCTCAGCAGTGCCCCGTTTACTGACTTTTGGCACTAGTTCATTTAGTGTGAGGCACACGTATGAATTATATCTGATGCAGCGGTGAAAATAAGAAAAAAACGAGTTTTGTTTTCTGAAACATGCATTGCAAGCAAGGGAAAAAGCTGCAGCCTACTTTGAACAAGTGAACACATGAATGGCAGTGATAGTAGCTTTTCGAACACATTGCTACGAGTGAAAAAGAATTTGCTAGTACGACAGTGTAAGAAAATAGAGTGGCATAAAATCTTTCATTTTAGCATATTTATAATAAAACAGACATTAAAACCCAACGTTTCTCTGCACAGAGGTTGTGTGTTGTGGATGTGAAGATGCGTGTCTTTCTTTATCTCACCGTCCCTGAGGAGAGAACATGTCCCTCTCGAATCCCTCAGTAGACTTTTACATGCAGTAGCCTCACTATAGCAAGGTGAGCATCATTGGTTTTACAAGCAAATGGTTTTCCCCTTGCAAACGTTGCTTCTTTGTGCTAAAAGTTCCCATAATGCACTTTGCTTACAATAGGATCAAGCTTCACAGACATCCCAGAGACTGCAACGTCCTTCCAAAAGGCATTTACTAGCAACCCTAAGCCTTGTGCTGTGTTTGCCTTGGACACTGTTTCCATGAAATCCTGCCGAGGGATCAGGAGGCCCAGCTAGTTGGCACACACTGACCTGAGAACAGCACATCAAGAGAAGCACTGGCAAAACTGGAAGCCTTTATTGCCCTCCAAGCTCAAATACACTGATGCTGCACGGCTCATAAAGCATCATGTTAACAATGGCCACTGAAAATGGCTTGTTAACTAGACTGAGGCAACCCAAAACATATTGCCCCTCCCCCTTTTGAAAAGTCAATATTGCAAAGTATGTTAAATGTTGTGAGAAACGAGTGCGATACCACTAGAACTACCTCACACTGACTTGGCAGAAGATGCATGCAAGAACAAAAGAACATTTGATTAAGTACTTTTAAAAGCTAATACACTCACACAGCCAGTGATCTTTGAGTTGGGAAACATGTCACCCTTAAATTACAACCTGCCAAAGATCACAAACAATGACAGTGAAATATGGGACTGAATAAAATCAGAACCTTCCAGTCACTGTTTATGTGTGCACTTATCTCCTATCTACACCTCCTGAACAGATTTAAAGTGGTCTGGTTTAGTCATGTTTGAGCTAAGCTAACAGTGTGTGACTGAGAGAACCCGTCTGGTGTGTTTCCACCTGGTCCCAGTGTAGGTGTACAGCTTAAGCTTGTGTTCACCATGTGCAGATCCCATCTGATTCCTAGAGTACCCTTTGTAAACTAATATGAAATTGAGAGTACTTACACGGACAGAAGCTGATTACTGGAAAAATATATGGGTGTTTAAAAAAAACTGACTTAATTGTTAGAACTTCATAGTCTTTTTAAGCATTTCTTACTCATTTTTACTAATTTGCTCTAAAAAGTTACTTTTAAAACAGCTTTAGAGGCAATACTTTATATATTTTTATACTATATAAATTTATATATTAATTTAGAATACTCAATTGTGTCATTACTGCAGGTTTGTTATTATTTCATGTTATGGAATTATTGTATAATGTGATGAAAAAAATAGCTGGGGTTTCTTTTCAAAAACTGAGAACGAATAGTTTTTTTATGATTTATAACAAAAATCTAATCCAATTTCAGCAAGTATCATTAACACATAGTTTCTTATACAGTCTGGTTTTTGTTTATGTTTTTGTTACTGTTAGAAAAGGCGCTAATGCTAGCATTCAGTTTATTTCACCCCAAATCTCTCCTGATCTCACACCCAATAGATTCAAACAAACAAACAAACAACATTTAACAGCAAAATGATAAATGTTATGTTATTCTTTGTATAGTTTTTCATCGATCTGTAGCTAAAACAAGCCAACGTTAGCATAAGTCTGTGTTAGCACTCAATGCTAGCAGTCAACAGTTCTGGCTCTCTGGTGTCATCTTCTTCAACCGTCAATACAGAAGTAAATTTAAGCAATCTTAACTGCAATACACAAACAGTTTTGGTCTATTTGGACTGTTGGACGTAGTCACTAAGTCTGCACTAATTAGAATTAAATGAATCTAAAATGATGTACATTGGATTTTAAAACCTTATTAGTAATGTCTTTGAAAAACTCTTGTCCCTTTGTCCCCAAAGTTTATCCCATGTATTTACATAGAAATGCTTTCAGTTAAATAAAGGCAAATAAAATGTTATCCTAAATTATTTATATTTCAAGAAATAAACACATTTGTTTTCCCTTGGGTTCCCATTGCGCCATTCCCTGATGACTAAGTCGAAAACTGAATCTGATTGGACGATTGTACCACAGTAGTTTGCTATTGGTACAATGACAAAGCTTTTATAAAACATAAAAATCAGGTTTTGTGTTGGTGAGTGATTGTTATTTTCTGAAGGTGTGAGTACATCATTATTTACACATAAAACGATACTTATAAATTCACTATGTACCATTGATTTAAGTGAAATTTCTTGAATAAGGGAAATGTTTAATGAATCAGATAGAGTTAAAATGGGAGATTCCGTTTTTGGTGACTAAAATAATTATATTTATTTTATTATTTGCTATTATATTATATACATAGATACAGTCAATTTGACATCCTGTTATTTACAATAATTTCAATTAAATTTATATTAATAATTTTTTTTTCTGAATTTTAGGATTCCTTTGGTTTAGGATGCTGGAATACTATCTGCTCAATAAAATATAACCTATATTACCAGAACTAATTGTATTATTTGATTACTGGTTGACTTGCTTGTTGAGTGTGTGAATGAGTGAGTGTTTCGGGTGATTGTCCTCTCAATAAAAACCCACTGGTCATTTGATGGTGAAGGTTTGTGAAGGTTTGGCAGGATTGCGCTGTAGAGTATCTTACAGTTTGGCTCAAAATGTAAAAACTTTCATTAATTCTCATGTAGTGCCATAAAGCATACAAATTGTTAAATGGATACCAATATTATTGTTTTATAGCCATTAAATAGTTCAATTAAGTGTAAATATGAAGAACTGGAATCACATGAACTGATTCAACATCTCCAAATCCTTTGTAAAAACCCTATCTTTAGCATTAGGCATTGCGCTGCATTTTGGGAGTAAACCAGTGGACTCAGTAGGGCTATAAAATGAGGCTGAGAATTAATGAAAGAATTTACATTTTGGATGAACTCTCAGGGCTTTACAGCCCTGTAACATACATTTCCATTCCATCATTGAAAGTAAAGATAGTGGTTGTGCTTGATGGTTTTTCCCCCTGCTTTACATCACTAATGGTCTCATAGAAGTTCTCTGTGGTCATGGCTCTGCCCGGGCACTGAGTGGCAGGCAGCTTCTTTTTGGGCTTCAAAGTGTTGCTGGCCAGCTTTTCTCGTTTCCTGTGGGAATCAATGTTGGCATAGGCTGGATCTGACTCTGTGGATGCACCTCGGGGCCATGTTTTTTCACCCACAGGCTCATAGCATGGTTCCTCCTTAGAGCCACTCTTACCCCACAGTTCTTCCCCAGTGGTTCCAGCGGCAGGCCAGCATGTGGCCCCCTTTTCTTCTTCCTGGGGAGCAGCAGAGGTACTGGGACGATTCTCCTCCTGGTTCTTCGCTTGCATGTGCCGTCTCTTCAGGGTTTTACACACGGTTGAGTACATGTCAGAGATCTGAGTACAGATAGAGAAGAGGGAGGGAGGCAATAACTGTTTTATGAAAGCAAAGTATTGTGTTACAGAGAGAAAAGACAGACAAACCAAATATATACAAACAATGCCCATCACCACCAGTACAAGTTAACCCAAAATGCAATTAACAGATAACTGGCTTCTTTCTTTGGTTAAAAAGCTGGTTGCTAGGGTACTCAGGATAGTTGCTAGGATGTTCTAGGTGGTAATGTTTACTAACTAGTTGTTTGGTACAAGGAGTTTTCCCAGGTGTCTGATTGCTCTATTGTTGTTGTGTTGTGTGTTGGTTGTATTTGTATTGCATTTTGTTCAATACAATACTGTAATCAGCCTAAAGCCACGACAACTTTCTATGAAAGACATTTTATTGACATGAATGGCAGCATATCCGAAAAAAAAAATGCAAAACTGGAAGTTCCTGTCTACGCAATGCGATTACGGATTCTGCTATGACAAGAAGTTAATCTGGGAGCAACTTTGAGGAATATTGCATCACATGATGCATCTGGACCCACCAGATTGGAGAGGTCACATGCACAAGATTTTTGATTACTCTATATAAACCAAATTTAGTAAAGTCAGTATTGCTTTAAAGTAGATTAAAGAGCACTCTGTTATAAGTTAGTTATATTGAGTTATATTGTAAATTATTTAATTTTCTATACGATTAAACAACAATTTAATTTTATTATGAGTATGAACGCAGCCAGATACTATGACATTCTGCATTGTTAATGAGTGAATGTTGATCTCCTGAACCTGTGCCTGTTATTGTATATGAATTCTTGCTATTTAAAGGGTTCAGAATTTGATTATAGATTTTTAGTTTGGTTGTTTACATGCCTCACCCTCAAAAAAGAATGTTCATTATTGAACACTGATATCAACAAGATCTCCCTCACCAACGTACCCTGTGTGCATAGTTATACTGAAAATATTAAATTAACATAATGTTTAGACTGAGATTCAAGATTGAAATGTCTAGGACAAAACACAGGGCCTCTAATATCACTTTAGACATAATATGCACACTACACAAACACCCACAGCTTGGGTGCCTTGCTTGTGTGTGTGCAAGCATGTGTAACATGACTCCTCTCACGCACGGCAGAAATATGAACCATGGAGCACAGATCCAGTGTAAACGCTCTTATCTGGCTGCAGAGAGCAGCACTGTTACCTAACCTTCAGATAAGCCTGTTAAACTTTCACCACAGCAGCCAAGCAAGACAGTTTTAGCTTCCCTAACCAGACAGCAGCTAAAGGCTAAAGCCCATAGCTGTGCTCTAATGACCCTGTTTGCTCCATTCCCAGTTTGGAACTAAATAACACATAATGATCTGTGAATTCCACAGAGCCAAGCATAAATAATTCACTCGAGAAGAGAGAATATAAAAGCAAATGACCATTTGACAAGGCTGGTTTGACACTGCTTTATGGTTATTAAAGTGTTCTTCTGTATTTGAGTCATGAAGTTCATAGTCCCTCAAACATCCCGTGGAGACTAACTGCAGCATATGTCACAAGCCAAACAAATAAAGCTGGAATTCATGGTTATCAATTCGAGGTTGAAAAGTTTTCCAAGTCAAATGGAGTCTTTTCAAGAAGTGTAGTGAGTAGAATGGGCGGGGTCATAACAGGAAACGGGAAGTGGATGAATCTTCCTGAAGGAAAACTCCAGAGCAAGCTCTGTGGGTAATAACCATTGATTGTCACGTTAGAAAAGAAAGATGAATACTTGAACGCATTGAAAGTTAATTTCACAGGAAGTTATTGCCCAATTTTTACTCCTGAAAAACAACCCCACACGAAAACCCTCCCTTGAATGAACTTCAATGTTTGTACAAGGCATCAAACCCTACACAATGACCTTGTTATCATTGGTTTGCGTCCAGACATTGGATGCTAAGGCACTATTCAGGGTTCTTTGTTTAATATAGTATTCTGGGACTGGTCATAAAACTTTACCACCTGTCTGCTTTTAGGGCTGTTCGCGGCCCAATGCAAAACGCCAGGGTTGAGAATCAGCACCTCCAAATCTGAGACCATGGTTTTTAATTGGAAAAAGGAGGAATGCTCCCTTTAAGTTGGTGAAGTGATCCTGCTCCATGTGGAGGAGATCCAGTATCTTTGGGACTATGGCACGTGAGATTGACAGACAGATTGACAGACAGTCTCTGCATTAATGCGGTCGATGTCCCGATCTGTCGTGGTAAAGGAGTTGAGATGCAAGGAGAAGCTCTCGATTTACCAGTCAATCATTCCAACTCTTACCCATGGCTATGATCTGGGATAAAGGCGGCTGAAATGAGTTTGCAGGGTGGCTGTGCGCTCTAGGCTGTGAGATAGGGTGAGGAGCTCAGTCACCTGGGAGTAGCTCGGAGTAGAGCCGCTGCTCCTCCACATCGAGAGAAGCCAGCTGAGGTGGCTCGGCCATCTGTTCCAGATACCTCCTGGACACCTCTCTTGCATAGACTGCTCCTCCCATAACCGGCCCCGGATAAGTGGAAGAATTTTTGTAAATCTTTTCATTTAGATAAGTCAAGAGGTATATTTATAGTTTGCCTGTACAAAGCCCAAAATCTCTACCAATGGCACACAAAGTTTTCCCAAGCTCGAAAAGTGGGGGCAGTTGTGGCCTTGTGGGTAAGGCGAGTGACTGGAAGTTGTAGGTGGGGTGGGTGATTGTGGAAACCTATGACAGCCATGATTTTGGTGGTCTTGAGCAAGGCACCAGTTTCCCCCACTCCTCCGGTGGTATGTTCAATGGGTTAAATGCAGAGCACAAATTCCTTGTAAGGTTCACTCCACACATGGTCGTAATGATATTTATCTAGCTGTGGTATAATTGATAGCCTTAAAAATTGTTTATTTTAATTGGTTTGCAATAACTGGCATCCATTGTGATATATTGAAGGTATGGATTCTTGGGGGTTGTTTACAATCGTTGCTATTGGCTCATTGCTAGAACCTGAGTCAGGTAATTAGCAGGTTGTAAAAAGTGTAATGTATGTTTTTTTTGTTGTTCAGAGAGGTTTCTATGCTGCTATGCTTGCCTTTAGTTTTCGGTTCGCTTTTAAGATCCATCATTGGCATGGCCTCTGTTAGTTCCAATAGCATTCTGTGGTGTCTACTGTTTGTAGTAGATGTCTAGGAGTTCTGGGGAGTTGCTAGGCTGTAAACTAACCTCTACTGTAAGTGTTGTTTTTACTTGCTTTAACTTTTGTTTTTCTAAGTTGTTGCTAGGTTTGTCTAGATGGCAGTGAGGCATGAGCTTAAGAAAGCATCCCAAAAGTTCACCAGTTTGTGTGTGTTTGTGTGTGCGTACGTGTTCAGATAACCTCACATGCCCTCTCTGTGGTGGATGACACTTACACTCCCAGCTCACAGGCATTTGCCAAGAATTGAGCCGGGCTCTGTAATTCACACTGACCTTTACGCCACATTTGTGCGCAGAAAGAGATTTGCATTTCACCAAATTTATCAAGTAAACATATCTAGTCGCATCCAGTGCATCACTGTGTGCCGTGTTCTGCAGTCTGAAACCTCCAAACTTTCTGTTGTTTGAAACTCCAGAGTGTGTGCATGCATGCGTGTGTGTAAAGCCTTGTTTACTGTTCGCTGCAGCACTTTGCAGAACAAGAGGAAATCACGACGACGGGGGTTTCAAAACTTCAGTATGCAGCTGTTGAGAAAGCCTCAAGATCCTCCCCTCCTTCCTCTTACTCTCTCCCTCAATTCTATGCCCATAATATTTCTCTCACTTTCTCTTTCACTGGGATCTTACTGGAAAACAACCCCCTCTCTCTTACGCACAGACAGACATGAGCGTACTTGTTAAGCTAACTTTATGAGGACCAAATAAAATGACTGTTGAATGAATTTCATTAAAATCAATTTTTGAATTTGTTATTAAGGAGTTTCCTCATGGAGAACAACACAAAGGTTGTATATGTACATGGTGTTTGCAAGTCAACAAAGAGGAAGAGAAAATGGGGGCTTTTGTGTCAATTCTTGATATCTTTTTTTAGTTCAACCCCACCATCTTTTTTTATGTGCAGACAGCTGACCTGTACCAAATAATGAAACCCCTTAAAAATTTTGTTTAAAGTTCTGAAAAGTATGGTAAAAGTGTGTCTTCAGTGACGATGGTTCAAGTTGCACACAGATAATGGAAGTTGTTATGTGAAACAGCAAACTAAGTGCATGGTAATATCAACAAATATTGGTGGGTGGGTAACTGCACACCAATGTTACATTGCGGTTGGTCTTGTAATCTCCTGCCGTTATAACTTGAATAACGGATCCTTACTTCCACTAAATTACTTTATATGTTTATACCAATTGTCATGGGTGGCAAAAGAGGCACGGACATGCCAGCGCTCCGAGGGGCATGTTTATTAAAAAGATGCACAAGCGCGAGCTCAGGGTATTTTGTGGGAGGTAGTTTCGTAGTACCCTCACTCTCCTCAGTTCAGTGGCATATGTTTTTCCAGGCCTGAGGAGTGGGATCTTTGTGGGATCAGAGCTTGACGGGCCCATCTCCATGGCGTCGAAAGGATGGCCAGACATTGAAGGAGCCCTCTCTTGGGGAGTGTGTGCCCAGCCGAGCCCAGTGACTCAACCCATGCTGGCGTTCAGGAACATCCTACTCTCTGGAGGGCATTCGTAAAAGCACGTGCCTTCATGAGCCCCAGCTAGCAACGCTTGTAGGAGCCCGGCACCCTGTCACACAGTCTAATGTGTGTATACATCATAACTCAAAAACACATATGTGTAAACCCTCAAAAAAAATTTGCATAAGATGTGTCCTTAAAGCCAGGTTTAACAAATAGAGAAATTAGTGCTCAACCATACTTGTATGTTACAATGGTTGCTATGGTAATGTCATATGCCAGCTAATCAGAATCCAGCAGTCAAACCAAAAATTTCATAGCTATGCTTCATGACCCCAATGCACACACGGTTCCTGACTTGAGACTGGGCGTGTCAATGCATGCACACACACATTTGGGTATAACAGAAATCTCTTTTCGACTGACTGCCACACAAATACCGTATTTTTGGCCGTATAAGTCTTATACGGCGAATGCCTAGCGCAGCGGAGCGGAGGGCGGTCACGGGTGTAGGAGAGGCGTAAGAGAGGCCGCAACTTCGGCCTAGCTCCGGAGCCGTTGGCCATATTTGTACACCCGGCGGTGCGTGCTGACGTCATGGCCCATCTCTGCTCGTTGATCCTACCATAGCGCGCATCGTAAGGAGCAGGAAAGCAGCTGCATCCTGCCAGCTATTATTACTAATGTGGGGGCAATCTTACTAGCTATTATTAGTAATGTAGTGACAATGTTACTGGCTATTACAGTATTACTAATGTGGGGGCAATGTTGCACTGGAACAGTGATGGAAGAAAGTGATGACTGCGTGGATCTGTCCTTCCTCATTTCTGATAGCAGTGACGAAGAGGAATTCTTGGGGTTCGAATAAAAACATTACAGCCTTTTTTGTTACTTTTACTGACTGTTCATGTTACATGTTTGGCATATAATTGTTCTTAAACTGCTGTTAACTTTTACACAGTTGATATAAAATATTTTACTACAATATTTGGTTCAGAATCTTTTTTTTCTAGATCTTCCTCTTTTAAAATTGGGTGCGTCTTATACGGCGAAAAATACGGTAACTAACAAAACTAAAATAATCTGAAAATATAGCTGTAACCAGTGACATTGGTATTGTATGTAAAGCTGTATAAAACGTTATAAAACTGTGCATCTTTGGTAAAACCTCTCGAAGCTGAAAGCAAGTTTTATCAGGCACAGGAAGAGGCTGAAACACAATCTGACCCAGGTTGCCTGTGTCTCCTGACGATCCTGAGCTTCCTGCTCTCGAACCTGGAGCTGACAGTCGACATGCACAGTCTATAGACCTTTGACCTCCCATTCCAAACCAGAGACATTGAGACGAGGGGTGGGGTGCGGGGGTGGGCAACTTAAACATTCTCAAGGCACAGTTTATCAGGCTGCAGCCATTACTTCCTGTGCCAGAAAACCAGAACACACTCATTACCGAGTTACTCACGAGGGTCAGAGCAGAGAGAGTGTGCGCTCCAAAGGTTAGAGGTCAAACTTAGAAACCTGAAGCCCAGTTTGGAAACTGTCAGAAAAACCTGTCTGAGAGCCTGGGGTGTTACTCAGACAAAGAGTCCCAGTAATTTAACAGTCGGTTAAATTACTGGGACTTTACAGTGGAATTGTTAAGAAGAACATTTCCTGGACTAATAAAGAAATACTGGTTATTAGTGGGACATCACTGGGATGTTTCTGCACGTTACTAGGGTAATATTTAAGCAATACTGTGGTATGACTTACAATAATAGGGTTATATTAATAAAAGTAGCTGCGTTTCCATCTAGCTATTTTTATGCGCATATTAGTAAATCGGTTATATCGGAAAAACGTGGATGGAAACGCATAAATTTGGAAAATGAGCATTAAAAATGATGCGCACAACTTAGTAGGATAAACTTTTTATTCAATAAAAACGCATTTACAGAATAAAACCCAATACAATGCTTTTTTGTGTTGGAACTGTGGCGCGATGGGGATGCATTAATGGATCAAAGATAATCACCTGAAAAGCACTGGAGCTGAAGAGCAGTTTATTGCATTTCCTCTATGTGTCCTAAGACACGAGTACAAATATATGAATAACGGCCAACGCAGCAACTTCTTTTCTTGTTTTGATATTTGCCGCCAGTTTATCAGGAAGTCAGGATTTTTTTTCTCTTGGACTCGTTGGATGGAAACTGTGCTTTATTCGAAAATGTAATTTGCATATTTGGAGTGAAACATGGCTAATCATACAAGGGACCGGGATACTAGAGAAATGCTACTGAGTGTTTCCAGGATATTAGTGGAACATTAAGGAAACCTGGACCATGACAGTTTTCCGATGTTACTTTAGAGTGAAGGTGAGATTGCTGATATGTTACAGGAAAGTTTACATACAATTTACAAGAGATGGAGGCTTTTTGCCAAGAAGAACAGATAAAGAGCCTCATAGAAAACTACCTCAAGAGACTTCAATCTTTGTTAAAGAAGGGAATACTAAATATTCTGTTGTCATCATGAATTAAAAATTTATTATTTTTGTGTGTGTGTGTTATTGTTCATATTTCTTGAAAAATGGCCATAAATCTAAATCTAAACTTATGAGCACAGCTTTAATAAGACTTGGGACTGAGAAAATTATGATGCAGTGGACAAGATGAACACTGCAAAAAAGTATCTTGGATTCTATGTGCGCATTACTAAAGGCCTCTACAAGCCCATCCGAAATTTTGATCTAAAGTTTCGAGCAACAACTCACCTGGATCGAAAACCATTGGCGCCAATGGGAGCTTACACATCTGACCGAACGCGTAGTGTCTATGAAAAAGATCTTCAAATTGGCATATAGGACCCGTTTTTCTCAAGGAGAACGAAGGACGTAAAAGAGCCACCCCATTTACAAAGTGACTTCGTACAGGAAACAGAAAAAAAATAGCGCGCCACAAATCTTCTGTTTTCTCCTTACTTTTTGTCAAACAGCTCCCTGTGATCAGCCACCAACAGTATAAACCACTAGATTTTTTCAATGCATTCTTTGATTTTGCTGCAGGTGGCGAGAGAGACACGGTCACACCACACATTTCGAGAAGGCTCCATAGTAAATTATTCAAATGGAGAGAAAACACTGCTGAGACACCAGTATGCAGGTGTTGAATTCGCCATTACGTGTGGCGGTAGCTGGACTCAAAAGCGCCCAAAGATTATCCCCGCATCCTTTCACAATTTTGTGGTCTCCATCTTTCCTGTTACCCTACGTGGTGCGGAGTGCATCTGTTGTACCGTAAACGCCATCTTCAGGCAGGGAGCATCATTGCATCAATATTTCCTCAACACAGACGAACAACATCCTGCTGAGAAGCCATCCGAAAATTCTGACAAATCTCAATTAGGATTGGTGCGTAGGGGCCTTAAGACTATGGTGGCACATCCTTTAAGGAATCTACTAGGACTTGAAAACTACCTCAACTGCAGTGGGACGGTTCTGCCCGTTTTCCAGAGAAGCAGCCCCTGGCACCATCACCTCGTCCTCTTCTGGTGGCTTCCAGATGTACTGCTCGCCATTGCCCATGAAGAGCGCCTCCTGTGGGACAATAAGAGGAACATTCATTTCAGTTCGATTCCAGCAGTGCTGTTTTTCCTCCTTAACACAGAAGAGGAGAGATTATTCACTATTTCATTCCCCTCAAGGAAAGATGAGAAAACTTCAGACTGATTGTTGTTTGTTTCTACAGATGTTGAGTGAGTTAATCATTGCAGATGCAGATGTTAAATGTGATTAAACACACCTCCTGTATGAATGATTAATAGAGTACTAGCAGATGAATGGCTACACTGTTTACGGTTCGTTATTTATCTACTTGCTCAATGCTTCCTCCCTAAAATGTCTATACGCACACACCCACGCCCGCACACTTGGCAGTGCGCCAACACATCTTACATAATCGTGCACTGTAAAAAATATGTGTGCCGATTCCCTCTTTTAGACCAGTCACAGTCATGTTTGCTCTAGATTCAGACACAAATATAATGCAGGTCAACCGCACAATGCTTAAATAACAAAGAAGCACACCTTAAACTTGATAATATCAACCAGAAATAATACTGCAGCTCTATTCACAGTGCACACAAAAACAAGAGAAAGAGAGAGAGAGAGAGAAAGCAGGAAGAACTGATCATTTATTCGATAATTCAGTTTTTTTAGCTTTCCTAGAGGCGATAGCAATAAGATTGTATGTAAGAACTGACGAAAGGCGTTCAATCCTTGAAATGCAAGTCACCATGGATAAAAGCATCTGACCACTTTCTTAAGGCTTCTTTAGTCAGATATGTCCTTCAAAAACACTTTTATTCCAATAAACTTTCATTTATTTCAATGCAGTGGCAAGTTGTTCCTGACTGTTTCCAGAAGCTATCATGTTCAACAGCAGTAAAATGTAAAAAATGTGAAATTATAACATGATGCTTTTGTTAGTTTGTCAGTTGTGAACTACAAAATTTAGATATGTATTTATTACCAAACGCACAAAACAGTTTAATGTAAACTCAATTTTTCACCTTTTACACTTTTCTCCAGAGACAAAAACTAAAACAACAGAGCATAACCTAAAACTACATTTTCATAGATAACCTTCCTCTACTTGAATGTTTACAAAGATATATCTTTGGTGTATAAAGTACAAAATAAAAGTCAATCACATGATTGCAAGCATAATAAATGCCAAACAACAAATTACTATTACTACTATTGCTACAAATGACTATATTAGGTTCCATCGGCCATTTTTTCAGATAAAATGCCATTCTTTCAGTTTGTTAGTTTGTCAGTTGTGAACTACAAAAGGTAGATCTGCTACCTTTATTTAATTATTTTAGATTTTTTTTTGCAGACTAAACAATTGAGTCATTTTATTTAAATATATACATTAGTTAGTGCCGGAATATTTGTAGTATGTAGAAACCTTTCTAGCTTTTATAAATTATGAACTATGAGTATCTTTATAATTATACATCATTTATTTATTTGTAATAAATGCATTAAACTACATTTAAAGAACACAAATATTACATATTATCAACAGAGTCTAAAACTTTCTAAACAAAACATCTCAATTTTCAGTATTAAACATGGCTTGCCACAGCTACACAAAAGACAAGCAGAAATCCAAACCATGGCACCTTTGCTGTTGTACCGGCTTTAAAACAAGCTGTATGCTTTATTTAAAAATAATCAGCGCTATCGAATTGCAAAAAACAATGACAATAAAGCAATTTAACAAATAATTTATCACTCATCACCATGACTGTGGGGAAACTGCTCGAGCTTGGTGAAACATTACACTCTAGTGGATGAAGCGTGTAACAATAGAAGAACGTTCACTGCTGATTCAGTTTTTCCTAGTCTACACAATAACTAAGCAGTTTCGAGGATTGTGAATGTGAATCAGAATGTGGCTAAGCTGAGGAAGGAATGAAATGTAATTTTGCTTTGAAATGTAATGATTTTTTTTAAGCTTCGGTACCTCGAAGGTCGGTTGAATTATTTCAAAGGGTTGTGATATAAGTTCACGTCACTCTCAGAAAGACTCAAGGCTACGATTCCCAGACAGTGCAGCACCTGTGCTTTTAAAAGTACTAAAAATTACTGAATATCTCACACAAAGCCATGTGATCTGTGCTCTGTTTCCAGTAGCGACAGAAACTAAATTTGAGATATTGATAATAAATAAAAGGAATTTAACATATTTCACTGTATAGTTTTAACATTAATGTGCTTGCATGTGTGAGTCATTCCTCTCTCACACAGCATTCACTTACACTACTTAATGTCTATTTTTGATTTTATATATTATGTCTATTTTTTCCTTTCATACTGTTTTAGAATGTCTTTTTGTGAATTTAGAAAGCCCATTTTGTAAATTTGGATTTATATTTTATTTTTTATTATCTGTATCTTGTCTTGTATTTGTTAATCTGTTGCACTGTAGTGCCTCTGCACAAAAACACACTCCTCGTATGTGCAAACATACCTGGCAATAAAGCTCATTCTGATTCTGATATAGTGCTAAATAAATAGCACAGTTCAGCCTTTTCACCTTTAAAACATTGCTTAACTTACAAAGAAAAATGATTTAACCGCAAATTACCTTCCTTTTCACAGAACAAGATCCTGTGCTAACGTCAGAATTAATGAGGTTTTCTATACTTCTCTTATGAAAAATCGTTGATGGATATAAACATAGACATTATTTTTGGGCTGTAACTAAGCTTTTAAAATGAGACAAAATTCTTTTCAATTTGGAAATCATCATGATTCCTCGTTGTCTTAACATTTCAGAGACATTTTTGTTTACCTGGACTACTTTTCTCAAATATGGCTTCGGTAATCTTGTGAGAATGTTTGCTTTTGGTCAAATCGTTAGGTTCTAGTACAGGCTGCTTGCGGGCTTTTAAAAAGTCTTAAATTACACAATGACAATAATTAAACAAGATGATAAATATTATTAATAAAGTTTTACACCAGTGTCTCAAAGGTTTTTAAAAGTGACCAGTGCTGTCCCTGCCCCTCACAGCATTCTTGTTCTCTGGGAAATTACAGCAAGGAACAGTCCAGTGGTGGGATCTCTGTTTCATTTAAGTTTCTTTGATAGTTTGAGGGACTCCGTAATAGTTCTGACATACATAGTTAGCAGCAGGGAATATACTGTTGAATTACGCTGTTGGTGGTACATTCATATTGCTGTGAAGTTGAAAGCTGTCCAGTAAGGCTTCTGAGTGCATTATACGAATTGTGACATTATTGACACGGATTGTTAAGCAAGAGTTTTTTTTAATTATACAATTATTCAATTATGATTAAATGGCAAATACTAAATAATGGGGAAATTGCTGGAAAATTAAGAAAATGTTATGGATAAAATCCTAATACCAAACACAGATATGTATGGTATTAAAACTGTTCTTAGAAAGTCTTCAGGTACGCCTCTCTATGCGAGCTGCCTCCTATTCCATGACCACAATCAGAGTCGTCGTAACTGTTCAGTGATTAAGCTAATGTTAATGGGTTATGCTGTTAGAGGTACGTTTGTATTGCTGTGAATCTGATCACACTAGTCACTTTGGTAAGACAATATAAAATCATGTATTGCTACTTTTAATATTGGGCAAAAACATTTTAAATTACCCACATTTTATTTTATTTAGACATACATTTTTTTCTGTTCAGTTGCAGAATACAAAAATGAATGTAAAACGTGTTGGACAAGGTCTTGTAATATGTTGGTGTTCTTTTTAATGTTTTTTGTCTGTTTAATCTGTTTTCAAAGTTTCTCCTGATTTCGTAATTAATTTATTCGGGCAACTCGTTATCCAATTGGTGCCTACAGGTGCGTGTCCCTGACTAGTGGTCCTTGATAACTGTGGATTTCTCTCATCATTCACGAGTGTTGTATTAAAATGTTCTAAAAAAGCCTTAAAGTTAACCTGTTTGTGTCTCATGTGCATCACCTTGGGGAAGCTGGGCAGGTGAAATGGCTCCACTGTCCTCCTGGGCAGCGTACTGCTGGAGGACTCGCTGCTCGACAGGCTCTGATGTTCCCCGTCCTCCACAACCTCCTCTCTCCTTCCACGCTCAAGTTTCTTCATCTTACGTATGGTGGCGTATTCGGCCATCAGTGCTTCCTGAATCATGCCACCTGCTCGGTTTCCTCCACGCCCGTTTCCATTACCCTTTGGGCTGTGATTGTGTTGCTGAGGGGGCGTGCTGTTGGAAGTTGAGGGTGGGGCAGGAGGCGGAGGACCTGCTTCTGGCCCCACCCCTTTGATCCCAACACTCTCATAAAGGCCGTCATCTTGAAGTTGGGATGTTGGAGATGCCCGACGACCCACTTCTGAGTAGGTGTGCTCCCTGTCCTCCTTCTGAGGTTGGTCGTTGGTGCGCGGCAGCTGGCGGGAGGAGCTCTGCCGAAGGTCTGAGTTAGAACGGCGGGTGTGGAGGAGGAGGAGGTCCATGCTGGCTGGACGGCTCTTTGGAGCGCCTGTCAATCAGAAAAAAGAGGATTTATATGTGAGAGAGGGTGGGGGGGGGATTAGTGTGTAGATGGTTTGTTTTCATATCATATCAGATAAAACATGGGTCAGATATAAAGTACAAAAGGTCAACTTCTTACACTTTCATTTAATTTGTCATTTTTGAGAAAAGCTGAGCATATTTTGTCAAACACTTTTGTTGTCAAACACTTTTGTATTTTCAACTCAGGAGAAACCTTTTTACTCTTACAATCTGCTCTAAAAATACCTTTAAAATCGCTTTTTTGTTGCAAGGATTGACATTTTTTGTACAACCCCAGCTTCATTTTTGTACAAATATTTTTTTCTCATTACTTCATGTGCATTTCACAAGATGCATAAAAAAATTAAAGTTGACATCCCACTATCACGATCACGCTGACATCAATCAAAGAGAACTCTTACATAAACTCTATTCTTTCTTGTAAGCTATTCGAAGCGAGTTCTTTTTGTCATTTAGCTTGAATGTTTTTACTCACTAAAAAAAAACAAGACCTCAGTTCATTGATAATTTAATTCAATGTTTATTAACATTGGAAACATTGGAGAGACAATGGCAAGTTCCTTAGTGAAATGAACCTGCAAGTCTTCAATGACCCGTGTATATTTTGAACTGATAATTCTGCGTCTCTTTCTTTATTTCCCTTAGTGAAAATCGACAGGTAATTTGTTTGACGTCAAAGTATAAAAGTTGATTTCTAATGTGTGAGGTTTTTTTCGGTTTGGCAGATCACACATTCATGGCAGTGGGTAGTAAACAAGCAACGCTGACTAGACTCTAGAGATGTCAGCCTCTCACAGACGTGCATATGTGCGTAGATGTGTGGTAGATGTGTGAAATACTGTACTTATGCATTATAGAGACCAGCTGAGGGTTTGACTCGTACCGTTGGCATTGCAGGGCAGCCTGTGCATGTCATGGAGGCGGGTGTCAGATTTACTCATGGGGTTCAGCTTGGACTGGCGCAAAGCAGCCTGTTATACAAAACAATTTCCATGTAGACACACAATTACATTCATGTTAGTAACACTGTGTTAAAGGAACACTCAAATTATTTTGATCAAAGAGTTTCCATTCTATTACCATATTTCTTAATTTAAACTCTTTCACAAAATATAAATGTTCAATTTTTGCAGGCATTACAATATAATGTACATGATGGTTATGCTTTAAATAAACAATGTACTTATGGACATAAAAATATACTTATTAACCATGTATATATACAATGCTCTGCAGAAATGAGTACACCCCCTTCAACAATGCAAATTTATTCAGTAGCTCAGTGAACAAATGAACAATTTCCAATCATTTCACAAGGCTGAGATTTATTAAACACTTATGTAACTCCAGAGCTTATGAAATTAAGCTGAATAATCAAACTTAGATCACAAAATCTTCAGTTGAACTTAAATAATTAAGCCCCTTTTTTGCCAATGAACCAGTAATGTCTGGTTTTTGGTGCAATTTATCTACAGAGGTGTATAGAGGCTCATCTCCAGCAACTATCACTTCAGTGTCTACTGGTAAAATGTGTTTGCTCATTGTGGCAGAAGGCTAATGGATGATTAGAAAACCATTGTGTAATCATGTAAGCACAGTGGAAAAATGTTTAGCTGCTCAGAGAAGCAATAAAACTGACCTTCCTTTGAGCATGTTGAGTATCTGGGGCATTACATTTGTGGAGTCGATAAAATGCTCAAAATGGCCAGAAAAATAGATAAGAAATAGAAAAATTGTGGGAGCAGCTTGACCAAATGGTATGCAAGAAGGGCCCATTCAGCACATCCAACTTGTGGGAGGAGCTTCTAGAAGCGTAGGGTGAAATTTCTCCAGAATTCCTCAAAACAATGCTGTAATTGCTGCAAATGGAGAATTCTTTGACAAAAACAATATTTGAAGGAAAAAATTATTATTATTTGAAAAAAATATTATTTCTAACCTTGTTAATCTCTTGCGTATATTTCATTTTACAACTCATGTGGTAAATAAAAGTGTTAAATAAAACTTTTGAACGGTAGGGTAGCTCATCCACAATTTCGATTTCTGTGCTTGTATTTTCCAACATACTGAGCACCTCAACCCAATTTGGGAACTCTTTAATTGTTTATTGAAATGCTACTGGTCCAATTGACTTCCAGATCTACCAATACTAAGCTATGCTAAAAGCATCATCGCCAGATCTGGAGAATGTGCTGAATAGACCCCTACAAAATTGTACAACACCAATTCTTATCTTTGGGTGATGTATAGAATGAGCCGATGTTAAAAAATGTGGTTCCTTCAGTATGTTTATGTTTGTTTATTGGTCATTGCTTGCACTCACTGTTTCTGTCTTCTGACCCCCTCCACTGCCGTGGCCATGTTTGCTCTTGTTTTTTCTGCAAAAACAAAAAGAGACTGCAAGTAAGTATAAAATTATGCCGCACACATCCATGAAATTATTTTATTAACAGAAATGTTTAAATCATATTCGCACAATTGGAGACAGGAAGGAATAGACAGAAAAAAGGTGGAATAGTGGTGCACAACAGGAGTTTAATCCAAAGGACTGTCCAAAATACACACAGGGAGAATATAGGTGATAGAAGAAATGTATATAAGATATGCAAGAATATGCTTAACCATGTATAAAGTGAACAAATATAAGTACAAATAAACCAGAACATATGAGATTCTATAAGAACATCATCATATAGTCACACATATCATCATAGTGCCGTATATAGTTTGAAACCCAGTGGGAAACTGAAACAGACACCTCTGTGTAAGAGGCTTCAAATTGGATGAAGAACAGCCAAGTTTTGCCACCACGGTGAAACAGTTTCTTGTTACGGCGGGAAGCAAGGGTCACACAGCGACAAGGTAGTTATACTGCATCAACAAAGTCTCTCCCATCATAAAAGCATAAATGGCCGGGTGCAAGGCGTGTGGATACCAGTTACCAGTCCACCTCCTTGAACATGCATCAGCTCCACAGATGCACAATATTGGATTCGAAAAGACCTGTGCGATAAACCTCCGGAACGTTAAGTCGTTGTCCTGGGTCATGGTCACTTGAATACGTGACAGGACCAAGGAAACAGCACGGTACTGGGATTTTAATGCACTAAAAATGTCAGATTTTACCAAAAAAAATATAAGATAGAAATAAGATAATCCTGCTTGGGAATTAGAGGTGACGTTGAAGATGTAAGTGACTGTCTGATGACTCTCTGTAGATTTGTAGGGCTGGTTACTCTAGTTTCTTCTGGGGATGCTGTAACCCCAAGGGACAGGATATGTTTCAGGTGGGTGAGAGAGAGAGAGGGGGGGGAGTGAGAAAAAAGAGATAGAGAGAATAGATGGGTTTCCCTGACGAGCTTCTCTTGCTGTCTCCTACACTAATTCCCAACACACACCTGGTGTGACATCAATTATAGCTACTTTCTCTCTCTCTCTCTCTCTCTCTCTCTCTCTCTCTCTCTCTCTCTCCAGCAATCCCACTGCCTGAGAGACTTTTTTCACAAACCTCCTTTTTGTTCTTCTCACTCTTGCCCCATTTTTAACATTCATTTCTATGCATGTCTCTCACACATACTCAAATGTGTGAAACAGGATTTTCTCTTCTCTCTCGTTTAAACCCAGAATTGAAGAGGAAGGTTCTAGTAGAAGAACATTCCCAAACAGAAATGTATCTATGTCACGTGGTCAGGACAAATATAGCATCTTTACTCCTGTGAAGGTCTCCGTCTCACTCGCACCTGGTGTATTAGTGACCTCACATCAGCACAGATTCGTCTGTAGTTCTTCCCGCTCACCACCAGGGACTTGATTACTATTTTACAAATGCAGTTTTCCAGGAGCATTGAGTGGATTCCAGTCCTCCCAACCCAGATATATGAATGCCTCCCAAGGCCAAGCATTTAATACATTATGAACGGTAAGGATGTTCCGATTCAAATTTGGTGACAATCGGACAAAGAATCTGAGACTATCAATCGAGTCTGGTAAGTAGCATTCTTGTTCTCACCTCATCCCAGGGAAAAAAGAAAGATGGAATTCATGACATAAAGCTATAATTAAAGTTTTTTTTTTAAAGTCTCTTCAGGGCAAACCAAAATAGACGACACTCAAAAAAAATGGTAAAATTGGACATGGTTTGACCCGGCTTGATGCTCCAAAAGTGCCGGGACAAATTTTAGGCTGAAATGCCAAATTTTCCGCAGCACTAGGGGGAAGAGCGCAGAAACACTGCATGCAGCCTCAGCACATAGTTCTAACAACATGCGCCAAGTTTGGTGTAAATTGGCTTTTGTGTAGCGGAGGTATAGCCTTATGCTTTTAGAACCAATTATTTAATAATGAACATTCACTTACTGTTTGTTTAACGGATCAAAATTCAGGGAATAACTTTTATTGGTCATGATTAGTAGAGGATATGGTTACAGTTTCGTGAGAATTAGACAAATGGCCAAGGAGGAGTTAATAAAAGTAGATTTTCATAAAATTCAAAATGGCGTAAAAACTTTCAAAGTGGAAAATGATCGTCAGGCCAATTCGTCTTGAGCCAAAGAAATCAGGGGACATTGATTTTGTTTATATGACTTATGGTTCAAAGCTAGTAACATAAACATAAGTGAAACAAAAAAAAGTTGTGGGTTCCAACCCCAGGCAAACAGAACTGACAAAATGCATTAAGTCGTAAATGTAAAATATACCATGTTTATACCATATACACCATATACCATTGAAAAACATTGAAAGAACAGGTGCTGGTGTAGTGTTTATCACCTGATTTGTTCCTCCAATGTTTCTTTCCTTATTGTTATTCGTTTCTGTGCATTCTCACTCTCACCTCCTGATCTCTCTCGGATGTCTGCACTCCCGCTCGTTGACCTAATTAAGATCTGCACTGTTTTACACTTATTACGCACCCTTTATATGCTTTTCCTTTCTCCCTTTTGCAAGATCAGTGTTGTATACAAAGCTTCAGTCTACACTCCTTAGCTGCAAACCCGTGTCATGTCGGGTCTCTGTCTGTCTGCCTTCCACAACCCTTTGTTCAAGTCTACATTGGGATTAGATTGCCTAGAGCAGTGATTTACACGCCTCCGGGTTAGTTTTGTGAATAATATATTTTTTGTTCGAGTTTAACCTCACTTCTTCTAAAAGTTTACTTGTAGAGTTAAAACATAATGGAACAACTAACACAATTTGAATCTGCTGTTGAATATGAATAAATAAAATACCTCACATCGTTAAGTAAAGTGTATCTGTTTTCCTACTGAATCAGGCCCATTTATTCCCATTTATTTTGGACAGTGGATTTTTCTGCATAGTTACACTGTTTCTCCACATGTAAACAAAGCATTGTTCTCATGAAACTACATTTTTGAAAACAACAGCCAATGTGCATCGATTTGAAAACTCTGTGAGCTCTGTTTATGTGAGATTTTCTGAGTTTTCTGAGGACTGTATTGCTGTTTCCTGTGTATCATGACTTACAGCATGCACAGGATTACCTTTTTGCCAAATCAATGCTGAATACTCACTTTAAAATGGCAGTTCAGAGCTGTAAGACTACAACCTATTAATTAGGTATAATCTTTACAGTATTTTATGGGGGTTTTGAGTTTTCTTATGGACTCAATTTACTCTCCTTCCATAAATAATACTCAAAATATAGTTAAATATGTTTGATGTTTTTTTTTTACCTCTAGCAATGAGTGAAAACAACATGACAGTGTTACACCATATACACCATAATTCAAACAGCAAACAGGCCACTTTAAATTAGATATCAGAATGTTTTACTGTACTTTATTAAAAGTCATAGCTGGCTGGATTTGATCTGTGTCTTTTTAAATAATATTGGCTTCGAGTGGCTTACTTCTTGCAATGTTGATACCCTTCTATCCTTACAGTTTTACATTGCTTGTTTGATCAGGTATTATTTAAAGATGTACTCATTTTACTATATCTATTACATGTAACCACATATGAAGACAGCAATAAAAAGTGATTTATGTGAAAATATGGAATGTTCTAAATGATGTTTAATTATATGTGAATGGTATTATAGTTTTTTAAAGTGCCTACTTACTTCTGACACCCCACGCACACCAGGAGGATCAGTACAGTAACCACGAACGCAGAGCCAGCAGCAATGGCCCCCAGAATCAGCACTTTGGGGAGATCTGAAGACATTCCCCTTCACTGAAGACAAACTCATAAACGCACGCAGACCCTTACACGCATATACACTGGTCCCGCTGTCTCCTGCACCTAAGAGAGGGAGATAGAGAGAGATTACATCATCAGTTTTTAGCAAATAATGCTTTCAAAATCATGTTTGTTTTAAAATTAAAACAGTTCAATAGGTGGTCAGAACAGGGCGTTGCTGCTGAGGTAGCAAAATGGAAATGGAGGCATGAAAGGGATCAAAATAATCAGTAGGAGAATTCCGTACAGATATTTAAATATGTAACACGAAGAAAACACCAAAAGCTTTCATTGAGTACTGAAAGTTGTTAATCATATGTCGTCAAAAACCTGTGTTTGTAGTCGAAGGAGTGTTAGATGACAAGGATGAGGATGAATCTTGAGGAGCGTTTGAGATGAGCAGAGGTTTCTTCACAGCAGGATCAACCGGAAGTAAGAGTGGAGCCAGGTATGCAGTCACTCTGGTGAGTCAGCTAATGTGAACTGTAGATCTGACAATCTAGGCGATGCAAGGAGTAGTCTTTAAATGGAATGTGAGGAATGACTCACGGTGGCTTCTTGAAGTGGAGTAGTGGATAATGGCTGATTAAGGACTGGCTGGGTCTCTTCAGAACAAAATTAATCCCTGACATAATTCCTTCATTTTCCTGCAAGCTTTTTCCCTTTTGGGGTCTGCTGGTGCACATCGCCAGCACACATCAAGCAAGAGGCGGGGGTACACCCTGGACAGGTCATGCAGCCCTGACAAAATGCTGATACAAATTTACTGTGTACTGTACTGTGTAATCTGAAGTTTATTACTAGTTTCATGAGTACTGCCCATGAGTATTAAACTAGCTATGGCTAAAGCTATTACCTGTAAGTCAATAAACATGTAGCCTGGTCCGTTGGTGGTGCATCGCAGGTTCATGTCTTTCCCAACCCTTCCCAATCACTCTCCCACATGTCTTCCTGTCTCTCTCCACTGTCTTTTCAAATAAAAATCAATTCCCACAAAAAAATAATTTGTAAGTATATAGCCTGGTATTTCATGTGGTACTTTATTAATGAACAGAATAAAAAAACGATATTTTACTTGTGTGCCAAAGTTCCTTCTCCTACGTCAAACAGTTTTTTTGCATCATAAGCTGAAAAGCAGTAGGTGGTGCTAAAGAGCCCATTTGCCAAACCCAATTTTCAACCCCCATTAAGATGGTAAATTCAAAATTCAGTGACTTTTCAATCACATTCAGGCCTTCAAAACCAAAAGCTGCAAAACAATAATACTCTAATCAAATTAAAAGAGGGTTCTATGCACCTTAAGTGCTCAAGCCCTAATTAAAAGACAGAAATCAGAAAGAAGGTGATTAGAAGAGACACAGGAGGGGGAGCAGGAGCAGAGAGAGAAAGAGAGAGAACTAGACACTGTATCAGTTCTTAATAATATATAAGATTGATCTGATAAGACACAAAAAGGTGGCCAGCATGCTTTATGCCTTTTAGGAATGGGAAGTTTTCCAGGAAAGAGAAAGCAAACTAAAGCCTTTTTAAGTGACCAGTGACCATCACAAGGCAAAAATAATGAATAACAGAATTTTAAAAATTTGGTTTCGTGCTTTTGTGCATTCCAAACATATTGAAGCCAATCCAAGAACATTGATTGTGTTGAAAAAAAAAAACGATTTTCCATAGTGTGCATTTGCTGGGAAGGCAAATTCCTTGTAAAAAACATAAATATTTATGTACATCTATAAACCCAGGATGAGTTGAATAAATTCAATGTGATTTAAAAGACATTTGCAGCATCAAATGATTGCTGAGGACTTTTGTAACACAGTAAAATCTCTCTCTCTCTCTCTCTCTCTATCTCTCTCTCTCTCTCTTTATATATATATATATATATATATATATATATATATATATATATATGCTGAAATCTATCATGATGTCAGTGAATTGTCTAAATGAAATATATAGAAATCAATCTATTCAAGTTCAGTGAGATGTTAGAGTCTGGAGTGAAACCGGCGTCATTTCTCTGCTTTCCACACGGGATCAAATATCATTTTTTCAAGATGGCCAGAGCTTTCCCTTCTGAACACACAAGCAATGCAGTGTGGCCACAGCTCAGGATTACACTGAGAAGAGTGGGCGTGGGTAAGCAAGAGTGAGTGAGAGAAAAAAAGAGGAAAGGAGGTCATGGCAACCCAAACGCATACACCATTTTCTGATTACGGGTGGGAATTGTGTGTGGTTTTTAAAACGAGACTCAATATGACATTATCACTGTTCTCGAAGATACGACTGCACTCGTAAACCAACAGTAAATCTAAATCCATCCACACATTTTCATTTATCTTTTTCTCCATCCCTGAATCCATTTCCCACATCCTCTCTCTCTCTCTCTCTCTCTTACTCTCTCTCTGCTCTGTCTGATGCTGCTCTCAGCATATTCCCTAAATATTCTTCCCAAGCTGCAGGTGAACAACGAAAGCGAGGAGGGGATTAAAGTAAATGAAAGTGCAGAAGCCCAGCAGACGGTGAATGAGGCATCTGACGAGTCTTTAAGTGGTTTGCAGTGTGTGTACATGTATGATTAGTACTTCCCTTGGGAATGTGTCTCTAGCAACAATTCCTGTTGTTCCCGGCTCACCCCTAGCAATGCTGATGAACACAACATACACAACACACCTGAACACACACCTTCCTCTGAGGCAAGGCAAGAATATTTGTATTGTACATTACAAACACATCCTTAATGTAAAGGGCTTTACAGAAGAATAGTCAAAATAAAACATTCATATATTAGATATTGCATTAATACGGCACTTGGAGGTACAAGACCTGTGATATGGCTTGCGTTTTTCAAAGTTCTGGTAAAAAAACCAAAAACACAAGGGATGTTGGTTTGCTGCTTGCTGCTGGGGGATTGGGTTCCTTGTCCTGAGCGCCTTGTACTGCATTCACTAATTTATTTAATGTCTGTGTGTCTCCGTTCAGTGCAGATCAGGTCATTATGCGACACGTACGTTTCTGTCCACTCCACATCCATGACTCATTGTCGTCCGGCATAGTTCATTAACTGTGTGTATGTATATTTATACATGTATATGTGTGTAGGTATGTACAAACTGCTAAAACTGTACTGCGTGAACTACAACAAACCGAAATGGTTCTGTACAGAAGTATGTTATGTATGAACTATGAAAACTGCACAGCACGAACTGTAACAAACTTATATGGTATGTTCAGGTAGGTATTCTTCCCACTCGTGAACCTTTCCCCCTCACCTACATCTCTTATCCACTCCTTCTTTACTTTTAACACCCTCCTGTCCTGGTGTATTTAATGCAAACTGGTCCGTGGGAAAAAAAAACCTAATGAATAACTACATAAATTCACTGCTTCCATCCAGAGGAGGAAACACCACACCAGGTGTTCACTCCCCTGGAGATAACAAACTGTCCAACTCAAATGAAGCACCAACTCCCCCATGTGGTGGCTTTTGAGCAGGACAGGACAGGAAGAAAGTTGGATTCGCAAAATATATGTCTGGCGAACCTTTAAAGTTACATTTTTTAAATGTGTCAAGATTTCCTCAAGTTTATCCATAAAAAAGGGTTCAAAACTTGTACCTGAAACCTGCAGTGTTGTCAACATTTTTAATGATTTTGATGTGAAAATTGTTCACAACTCTTCTCAGTAAAGGCAGCAATAATGTTAGCCAGCTTTAATCACCATCACAGGCCGAACAGCCCCTCTCAGCTTCAGTAACAGTGGAATACAGGGAATGATAATAATAGAATTGATGTATAAATACATTCATGTACCTTTTCTACATCCCACAATGTTTGATATGTCAGAATACAAATGGCACAGGTGTGGTCAACAACTAACTCGATTAAATTGTACATAACACACTGTGGTAGTACTTTTCCATCTACCACAAGCAGAAATAAAAATGCTGCTAAAGTCTGCAGTGATTAAGTTTCTTTATAAATATGGATTGGCTAAATGGACTTTTCCTACATAGACTTTGCAAGCTTTCTACACCACAGCTCAATGGGGTTGCGATCCAGAAACTGGCCACTGATTTAGTCAGAACCCCGCATAATCTACTTCAATTGGTTTTAAGGTGTAGAATGATGAAGAATGACAGTAAAACAACCTACCACGCATTTTTGCACAAGATCTAGATTAAAAAACTTGAAATTTAACCAATACATTCACTGCCTACACGTACACAGATCATTTTTATAAAGAAAAAGTTTTTGTGGACAGTTCTGCGAATGAAAGGAAGAGTGAGTTTTGTGAGGAGTATGTAAAAATAATTTGACCAATTCTGCAATCACTCTTAAACTTGTAGCGACACATATCTTTCCACAGAGAAAATGGGATTGTAAGCCTCAGTCTGCAATTTCAGCAATGTGAATGCATTCGCTAGTGAAACTTATCCCCAAAATGTTTGAACAATATAAAGAACTCAATTTAGATGGAAATGAACTTCACTCCCTCTCTAAGCAAAAGTCTCTATTACTCTGAATACTATACATTGCCGTATACTGGATCCGAGACACATTACAAGTAAACCATGCATCTTTTAGTCCCCGATGCCTAAATCCCATCAAACAAATATGTCCATGTTCACGCCGCATCATTCTAATCACATTTAAAGCAAAGCTATTCCCAAACCTGACTTCCCATCATCCTCTGCAGGACTATCAAACAACCCTGAGCTTCTTTCAGCTCTCACCGCAGGATTACAGGCACACTGTCATTTCCCTAATTGTGGATTCACAAGCCGAATGTGATGAGTTTGTTCACCAAAGACTAATCGCGCAAGTCTTCAAACAAGTATTTTTAAATATTTTAATTTTTCAGCTCCTTCAGAAAAGCCACATCAGCTTCTCATTCATGCAGGACTTTCCACATTTTGTCAGAGTTCTGTTGTCAAAGTCTACGTTTGAATAAAAATTTCTTTCTCTCATAGAATACAAGAAAACACTTTTTAATATGAACTACAGTTGAGCTCATAGGTTTACATATTCTGGCAAAGGTGAGGACGGTTACCTTTGCCAGCCACTCAAACCCTTTGACACACAAAACCACCAAAGGAATGTACACTTTATTTGTAAGGTTTCTGCTGTCGTTGTAATTTTAAAACAGGAAACAGTTGTTCGACAAAAAATGCCTTCACCAAACCACTAATTAAGAGTGAGAAAAAAGTTTTTGTGATATCATTCATATTTTCTAAATAAAAGGGCCAGGAAATCAGAGTGTGTAAACTTATGAGCACAACTGCAATAATTTACTTGTTTTATCGTGAAAGCACTTTTTCTCCTTTACATTCCTTAACCTTTTAAAAGGTTCTTTTTATTCATTTTTGGCCAAAACTGCACCGTTTACAAATTAGAGACTGCAATCATAATTAAAAACAGCTTGGATGGCAAAACACTACAGTAAAAAAACTATTCCAGGTCACAGTTGTACGCATCTTCTACCATCGTGGTCAGAAAATATGTGTAAATGTATTATTTCTTACTTATGTAATGATTTAATTGTGTATTTGTTATGCACTCGGGTGCTAAATGCCAACTACTTTGGTTTATATGTGTCAAATATCAAATCAAATGGCTGAAATGTCATGTATTACCTTTTAAAGTCAATCAGAGATACACCATAGGTAGTTTCCCTTGCTTTCAGGGGGTTTTGTACTGTTGTATTCACTGTTTGTGCAGCAAGATGATACTCTCTTTAAGAGATGCTCCTAATCTCAACTGCCTGAAATCTAATGATTAAAAACTTATTTCACTCAAATCAGTGTATAACAAATCAGTGTTGTTCTGTGTACCGCCATTGAAGATCAGTTCTTTGTATGTGAGCAAATGGTAAGAACCAGCGGGGGTCGAATACTCCTTTACCTCTTTGTCCAGCTGCTTTAAAAGTCCTGCTTTCATGCAGCAGGTTTATTAATACCCGAATGTCTTTGCCTAACTTTTAGTGGTTAAATATCTCAAAAGTACATTTCTCTGTGTTGTACTTTATCCTTTTTTAGTTTAATTTTAATCTCATTTTTGGGGATCATTTCATTAAATTTTGTATGAAAATATGCCACATTTTCTGGTACATTATCGTGCAAAAGACAATTTTACTAGATGCACTAAAACAAATTATGTTTAACATATACACAATCACTTTGAAATCTTTTTATAAATAAACCGTAATATTAAATGACTATATATAGATGAATATATATAATCAATATTCCACAATTACTGGTTTAGAAACTGTTAATTTATTTCAAACCATTGTGTTAACTTTAATACAATATATAAACTTCACATGTAGAACATTCATTAACCACAAACTCAAGCCTCATTTTTCTTCACTTTATTTCTCTTACAATACATTGATTTCAATTAAATAGCAGTGAAAATGCACCTGTTATAAAACATTTGACATTCCATCACAGTTAAACAAGTCATTTTTAAACAATCTTTTTCACAGTGTACTTTCTGATTGTCCAGCAGTCGCAGTTTTATAATCAAGTCTACATTTCTTCTGTTCTCGAATGATGGAATGCCATTGAGCTTAATCCGAATCCTGCTCCGATCTCTTCCTTTTCCTGCTTTCTGATCCCCCTGAGCTTTTTCTGCTTCTTTTGCCCCTGCCGCTGCTCTGCTCATCAGATCCTCTGAGCTCTCGGGTGTTTTCCTGATGAGAACATCCAGGCTGTTCATCATCTCCAGGTGCTTCTTCATGTGATGCTTTAGGAGACAATGTGGAGCTGGATCTCCCAGGATCTGAATCAAAGAGGTTATCTGCTCTCCTCTTTTTAGATCCTTCACTCTCTGGAGATTTTGCTTTTCTTTTAAGACCTCGTCCCACACCTGTCGGACTCCCAGCACTTTGGTCAGAAGGTGCCCGGATCTCGCTGTTGTGAAGATCAGAAGGTCCGGGTTGTTCATTATCAAATGATATTTCATCACTTGATGCTGAATATGAAACCACTGAGTTCTGGGAACCATTTAAAGAGTCTGATTCAGAAAGTTCTGATCTTCTTCTTTTAGGTTCTGTGACCTCGAGACTTTCATCTCTCTTTCTTTTTCCTTTACCGTCTACCGTTCTTTCAGCCGGACTTTGGTCGGTGGTTGTTCTGGACCTTTTGTGTCCGTTTTCCCTTCTGTTGAGCTGAGGTGCAGCTGCAGAAGGTTCTGCATCACTGGATCTCTCTCCAAGTGAATCTGCAGAAAACATCTCAGAATCCGAAGCAGAAACTGAATCAGAATCAATAAGTAAGTCTGAATCATCAACTGAGTCTGAATCAGACACAGAGTCGGAATCAAAAAGTGAGTCTGAATCAGGAAAATAGTCCGGATCAGAATCAGAGTCAGATTCTGAAGATGAATCAGAATCTGACGAAGAGGGATCTTCATAAACCGGATAAAATGCAATTTCCAAAGGATCACCTGCTGAATTAACATCAATGCTCCAGTAATCTGCATTCTGGTCCAGCATGTCTACCAGTGGATTAAATTCAGGACCAGGTGTCAGAGGATACTGGGACAAGTCCTCGAGAACTTCTTGCACTAAATTGATGAAGAACTCTGGGAAATCAGCAGTGAAGTAACGGGGGATGCGGATCTCTAGGAGAACCATTTCAATATCCCCCTGCACTATTTTTACAAAAAGCCTATATTCTGGGCCCAGGTCTAAGTTACCAGCTCCGTCTTGATCAGGGATGTTTCCGTTAGGATGTTCTCCTTGAGCCATCTTTACTGGAGTAGAAGCCTCTGATTGATCAGGAGTATCTGCAAACAAGCACTGATCCTTGCTAAGCACTGCACTTCTGTCAGCTGTTCTAACTTCTGTGATGTCATCACCTTCTAAACATGACAGCCATGACGTGTCAGTCCTTGAAAAAATTCCATGATGTCATAGGTATTTAAGCAACAGTCACTGCTCTACTGTTCTAAGCTCTGTGATGTCATCAGCATTCAAACAATAACAGATTGATTAGTGTTTACCTGCTAAGTGTTCTTCATTGTATGAAGATATATTTAGTACACACATCCATTGTGACTAAGTGAAGTCATTTACATACATTTATTTAAATAAAATTATTAAATATTGGTGTTTAATAAGTGTTTATCATACAGGCACATCATGCTTTATTTCTAAGCCTTTGAAATTAATGTTTGACTCTTCTAGACTTGAAGCATCTTTCACACATATATACGCAATGGCTCGCCGGTGTTCTTCTGGGAAGGAGTTTGCATGTTCTCCCTGTGCTTGTGTGGGTTTCATCATAGTACTCCGGTTCCCCCCAAAATACCCAAAACTTAATAATCCCCTTAAGTGTAAATGTGTTGCCCTGCGAAGGACTGGCGACCTGTCCAGGGTATACTCCTACCTCTCACGTGTGGTTATAAAATGCAAATATAATACAAGAATTATAATAAAATTTGCATTTAAATGCAATTTTTTTGTCAATGTAGTGTGTAATTTTAAATCAAACCCAAATGTTGAGAATTAAGAAAAAAATTTTGTTAAAATAAACCATGTGAGTCTTGAGCTATAATCTTTCATAATGAAAGTGACATGTTGCCAGATTAGAGAGAGTCTATGATAATTGTATGTATAAATTAGACAAACTTACCAAAACAAATCAGTATTTTTTAAATATCTTTGATATCATTTTTCAGAAAATATGAATAATAATTCGAAAGCTTTTTTCCCCACTCATGTTTTTCAGCAAAAAAAAAAAAATTCAATGTAATTAACGCGGTTGCAGTTTTTTTGTTGTTGTTGTTTTTTTGTTTGGAAACAGTTGTGATAAGACCCAGGCCTTTTTGTCAAAGTCTGTTATATTCAAGCCTTTAATTTCAGTTTTCCTGTGTATTTAGGTGCGTTCGACTTCATGCGGCGCTGCGCAGACCGATCGGCAGCTGACTTGAAGTAGTGCATGCCGGTTAGAAATTCTGTCCGACTTGAACCGGCGCTGACGTCACGTGACGTTCACGTGTGGCATCAAAGTAACGCGAGAGCGTTTCGATAACAGCCGGCTTGCTCAGATAGAGCAGCGTTTTAGGAGCGACTGCGCCAGGATATGATGACGTCACAGCTTCTCTTGATTGGCCACATTCACCACATGACGATGATCACGTGTGTTTCGTGCTTCAAGCCATACAATTGCATAACAAATCAATTTGCATGCCATTTCGTAAATAGTTTACGATCTTTTGACTGCATTACATTTTTCCCTTGAATTATTGTTATTGGATTTGTGCATAAGTTTATTATTGTCCTTTTTTTCATACAGACCACCTATAGTATTCAGCTGCATATTTGAGTAATATTTTTTTATGGAATAACTAAAATGTCAGTAATTTAATGTAATGTGGTCAATACTGATGCTGAAATCTGTAGTAGCTGCTTCTTTTGCATGTGCTGCATTGTGCTAGTGTGCATTGTCAATTGAAAAATACAACATTCAGATCATTTTTATACACTGGTATAAATTATAATAAAGACATATACATTGTGCTTGTGCATCTATGATTTTTTTTGGTGGTTTTTCTAACCTGCCCTTAGCTAACTGACAGTAAGAGTTAAATGTAAAAAAAAAAATACATACCACAGAACACAACATAACTACAAAATTATACTACATAACTACAATCTGAATCAAACTACAAAAAACCACAGACTAATTCCTTATAATGTGCAGGTCATTCATGTTCAATGTTTTTAGTTTATTAAAACTTGTTTATGCCATAAATATCACATACATTCTAAACCACAAAAATTAGAAACAAATTGAACAAATTTGACAAATTGAAATCTGTTAAGTGTTAATCTGTTAAGCGCACATATATGTTCATTCTGATGCATTTCTTCTAACAGAAAAGGTATTTCTATAACTTCAAGTTCATCTGCGACAAAGTAGGCAAACGCCACGTGACCTCCCATGTTTCATGAAGCAACGAGATTCCCAACGTGTCCGACTTGACGGCTCCGTTTTCAGCTCCTCCCCGACTGCTTTCGGCTAATCACGCCGATCGGTCTGCACAGCGCTGCATGAGCTCGAACGCACCTACTGTCTGTTCCTACCTTTGTGGCTTCTTATTTAGTTTCATTATGCCACAGGAGTTTTGTATTATCATGTGTATATATTCC
>SRMA01024212.1:0-44490 GCA_007224835.1 Danionella cerebrum
ATATATATATATATATATATACAGTGGTACCCCGAGATATGAATGCTTTGAGTCACAAAATGTTCGAGATACGAAATGCCTCGAAGAAAAATTCAAGATACAAACATTTACAAGCTGTTCTGCTGTATTTTCCGCTTGACGTCATGACGTCACGCTGCGCTTCCGGGTTCTTGCACTCCTATCTCCCAGTGCAAAAAGAGTCTGATGCGTAAAAGAAATAACGTTTATAACGTGGAAAATGCTGTTATGTAGCGCGACTTAGAGAAACCCTGTGACGGCTCTCAGAAGCGTCTCTCCATCTCACACGCTCGGTATTCTCTCTGCTTGTGTTTGAAACCATGTTGGTGTCAGTAATTCGTGAAATATTTTGAGAACGTCAACTTTCATACGGAGTGCTGTAATGTCTTCCGCCACCTGTTCCACCTTCTCCGACACATCGCCTCACTCTCAAGGTAAGCTTTCACAATTGTGTACATATTACGAATTTCGCTTGTGTTTTATTCTGTTTTATTATCATTTATTACATTAACAATGTGTAGATTTAAGGATTGAAGAAGCGTTTCTTGATTTTTCTCTGATTTCCATTTTTTTTATCAACTTTGTTGTTTCTGAGAGCCGTTGCACGGATTAGGCGTTTTACATGTAAAACTTGCTTCGAGATACGAATTGTTCGACATGCGAAGGTCAGCCTGGAACGGATTCATTTCGTATCTCTGGGTACCACTGTATATGTATATAGTTTACCCTTCATTGACCTTACCCTGCATTCAAAGAGCAGACAGTTGCCCTCTGAGTCGTGGATGCTCTTTCGGTCTCCTTCTACATATACTCTCCCTCTGAACAAGCACACAGCTAGAAAAGGAAAAAAAATAGAGGAGATAACTGAACAAAGACCATGTATGGCATCTGAAATTAAGAGGACAGAGACAAAGCAAGCAATTTAGAGCACGGCATAGATCGAACAGGAATGTTAGATTACGTCTTGCCAAGTGCATTGTTAAATAAAGCCCTGGTCATCAGTCAAACTGCTATTAGTTTCTGCGCAAAACATGCTCCACAGTGGCCTTGAATTATTAATGATCCCAGAGAAAGTGTGCAACTGCACTGAGCATGTGTTGACATTCGCATTTATGGCAGGCGTAACCTAGCAACGTGGGGATGTGGTCAGTTTGTCATCAAGACTGCAGTATGATTCTATGGAAGATTCAGCAGCAAAGAGATAGCAAGGAGAGAAGGGAGATGGTTTGGAGAACTATTGTGGCCTCATTTTGTGTCTGCGCCTGCTACTCACGTTGGCATTCTTTACAGCAAGCTCCAGGCATGTAGATGGGTGCTGTATCAGGGGGGCATTGAGGAGGTGGGCATGAAATACTCTCGCACTGCACTGTGCCGTTCTGCAGATTAGAACACACATGGACATACACATGACCAATACGAGCATTGCTATTCCAAGACTTTGTAAGATAAGTTAAAAAAAAACTGAGGGAACAGTGATTGCTTTTGAGATTATAATAATCCTAATTAATGGTGAACATTTATTGTTTTATAGGTACCGTTTAAACATAGCTTCTTAATGCAAAGTCTAAGGAGACAAAGCGAATTCCAGTAAAACACAGCAAATCTAGAACACAGTTAAAATCAAACTAGACCTAATTATATATAATTCTAAATAATGTAACATCAATAATCTGTAAACTTTCAGCAGTCAATCTCGGAAATCCATCAAGCATTGAACACTTTGTTTTATGAAAAATACATAAATAAAACTATATATATTGATGGACATTCTTTTTGTATTACATTTAAACAATAAACAAGTTCATGGAAACATTTAAACATTCCCTACAATAATATTTGGAAAGCATTACAAATAATTTGTAAACTATATTTTATATAATAGTATAAGTGTAAAGGAGTAATAATTCTGATCATACCTCTAAAACACAAGGTAAACCTGTGTTAAATCAAGGTCGGCTCAGTTTTGTTTTGTGGTTTTATTCAAACATAATTAAAAATATAACTGCAAGCAGTAATGCAGGGCCAAGCATCGAGTAGGCAAAACGTGAGCAGAAGTACCATCAAATTATAAACCAAAGACATATAAAATCTACTCTAGGCATGGTAAAATAAAAAAAAAAAAAATAGAATTGAGCACTATTTAAAATTTTAAGATTTTTTGACCATTAGGTGGCACTCTTAGTAACTTTTGTTTTAGGGTCAGCCTTTGGTACTGATGACTCACAACAAATTAGGTGTGAATATGGCAAAAGGGTGCAGAGATACAGCTTCGTACTCCACTTAACGCAATGGCATCACACTCGTCATAGAAAATGGTAACTGCAATCAACACGATACAAATAACCTTTTTGCCAGCAAGGTCTAAGAATGTTTCAATTCAAATATAGTGAGAATTGGAGAAACCGTCTGGGTGGATTTAAAAAAGTAGGGTTTTCAACAAGGCAGACAGGAAATTCAACCAACTATAGTAAATTTTATACCTATTTTTAGATTTTTGACAATAGGCTAAAGCTAGCAAAAGTTATTAGCATTTTTCTGAATTCGTTTATATCATTTGACCACAAGGTGGCGCTGGTGTAAAAACTTGTTGAGCCCCTTCAAGGCATGGTGGCAATATGCACAACAACTTTCAGAATTTTACAGTAATGCGTGTTTGAAATAGTGTTTTTTGTCATAATTCAAAATAACCGACACCCAAAATGTCAGACACAGTAAAAAATAGACATGGTTACACTCGCCTTGATGCTCCGAAAGCGCTGATACCAATTTCATGAATTTTGGACGATTTGGAAAATACAGGCCATAGGCTAAAGCATTTTTTTATTTTTTTTTATATCTCCAGACCACTAGGGGGCAGAGCAATGAAACACCGCAAGCAGCCTCAGATCAAAGGTGATACAACATAGACAAAGTTTGGTGTGCATAGGCTAAAGCATTGCGAAGTTATAGACTTACAACCATTTTGGCGAGTTTTGCGTAAGGATCATTTGCTAATAATTTGATTCTTTGACTCTCACTTTATTCAGGTTTTGGCAAATGTGACAATTTTCAATGTTGATTTAACCCTTTCTGGGGTTTACTAAGCACACTAATGTCTATGCTGATTATAATATATAGTAGATGGCAGCATGAACACACCAAATAGAATTATCATATTAACCTCTTAAGCCCTAAGGCCTATTTTCCGAAAATCCTATACCTTCACTTTATAAGGCATTTCTCAGCTTTTACAAGGTCTAAACTGCAAATCTTGGTATCAAAATGAAGATGGGTTCTTGGGGGGTGGTGTGGATGAGTTAATTGGACAGTCAAGAACACTGGGTAAGAGTAATTGATGTTGAACTGGCCAAAAATGAACTCCGCCAAAAAAAAACTACATGTTTCCTCTAATATCTCCTTATTTTACTTATAACGAAGCAAATAAACACAATCAATTGTAACCACTACATGTGAAGGACATCTGTAGCAAGTTTGGTGTTCATACTACAAGAAACTAATATTCTGTACAGGTTTGATTGAACAAAGTTCAGGCGTAATCCATGTTGGCACAGTTTGGCACAATTTGGCACAATAATTTAAATATGGAAAAAATCTTGTCCAAAGCTTCAGCTACGTTCATAGTCTTCTTTTCTTGCTTATGGGACATGATTTCAGCAAAAAAAACTCCTAAAGAAACGCTGTAAAAGGGGGGTGGAAGCCCATTTACGCGCTTTGCGTAACGTCCCATTCACAGTGCTTCCGACGTTCGAACTTCAGCGTGTCCCTACCCCCGACCATCTGTCCAATCCGGGAGCTCAATACATGGTTGAAAAGCTTTGAATCTGTAGAATCCAATGATATCCACCATTTTGAGACTGACAGGATCCCCGACGAATCACAGGACACGGAGCATGGAGAGACCTGCTCTTATGCACAGGGAGTGTTTCCATATTTGGTCATGTTATGCGAGCACAGAGCTACAGAAAAGAGCCAAAATGGAGTTTCTGCGAAGCTATCGACCGGATATAACAACAAACTGACTTTTATCGCTATGGAAATAACTTTTGTTGAAAAAACGGCAAAGGTAAGACAAGATTTACATGCTTGCTTTGTTTTTGCTGGCATTTTTTTCGGGGAACTTTCGCTCCCTGCTCTGAAATACTTTGCGCCATGTAAATGAGTTGCATATCGCTGGATTCTGCTGGTTGTTAGCTTTCATTTGATGCCATGGTTTTGGTGTTTTCGTTTATATTGTGGATACATATCGCACATAAACAAAACTTGGTCATGAATTATACTCCGGATATGTTGTTGTTTATTTGCATGGCGTTAGAGCTTTGGTTCACGGATATGAAATTGAATTTGATACGTTTTTAGAGGAGTTTCTGCTGAACACAACAGTATTTAATATGTGTGGGTTACTCTCAGGGTTAGTGAGCTATGAGCGAAAATGTAATGCAAAAGGGGGCAAGTCCCTGGTACCGGGGACTCTCGGGCTTAAGAGGTTAAAATCATATTACCAACTTTTCTCTTGGTGAACAATCTGATTCCTAACCATTCTAATGAACAGTGAAACTTAACAGGATGGGATCTTGCACGGATCTCCAAAATGATGGATATTTACCTGCATTTGTCTGTTTACCAGAGGCCGGGGGCAAGCACAGACACCTAGATTTCCTTCTATCTAGACCCCTCTTTCAGTTGTTCCGGCAAGAACTTGAGAAATTCGCAGCAAGCGTTCCAAATGGTTTTGGATCTTCCCAGAGAGACATGCACCTCCCCATGAAGCCATTAGGGATGTACAAGCCACCTCAGTTGGCAAGCTAATGGGCTGAGGGAAGAAACTTTGCCATGCAGCTTAGATTCTACCTTGACAGTATTATTAAAGAAGGTACAACTATCCATCTGTCAAATCTCCCACCCCATGCTTCCCTTATTCGTGAGCCAAGAACTCCTTAACTTGAAGCAGGATCACCCCACCAACTTATGGGAGACTGCCACCTTTATCAGACAGAGAACCCTGCCCTCGGACTTGTATGTGATGATTCTCAACCTAGTGTTTTCAAAGCCCTATCCCAGGGCATAGTTTCTGTCCTAAAGCAATGAGTGATTACTGTTCTCTAGGGAAACACTAAACTTCAATAATCTGTAAGTTAGGGAGCGTCATACCAGCCACAGGCACTTAAAGTATATTGTTATCAACATTAGACAAGACTCATTGGTCTGCTTTTTACCTAACATTGACCATGAAAATTACTAATTAAAAATGAATTTCATGAATTTAAACTCATGTAAAAATGATAGTACTAAAAAGAAAGATTATAGAATAAATCCACGTTAGCGGAGACTATAGAGAATTATAATCTCCTTAAAGGTGACAAATTGTCATTACAGTGTTGTTCAGTTCAGGTTTTTCTCATCAGTGATGAGTCCACGTGAGGCAGAAAAAAAGACCTCTGTGCTTTACTCAGGATAGAGGATTACTTTGTAAATTACTGTAAGCTCATGTTGTGTTTTGACCCAGTTCATGGGTGTCTTGCACTATTTCTACTGTGAATTGGGCACCAGAAAGATACAGACGTTATACAGAAGAGCTACTGAAGCGCAGTCACAACCCTCTAACACTCTTAAAACAGTGAGGCCTGGCGCAGCCAGATGAACACTTCTGAGATTTTTTATCATGATCTTTAAGATAAAACTTGGTTCTGTAATAACCCAAAAAAATCACCATAATAATCAATAGATACACAATATTACATGCTACTATTGAGAGTGACATGTTTTTTCAATATATTCCTGCAGGGTTTGTGTAAACTGAGTGGTAGGTTGGGAATTGAGTGAGACGACAAATCAAGCAGAAACCGAAAACTAAAGTTAATGAGTGTTGGATCTCCATTAAGTTTAACTTCCTTCAACTTTGAACATACATTAGGCATGAAGACATACGTGAAGTGGATCTACAAATCAAAATTATCCATTTTAGTTTTTTCTTTTTTTCGATTTAACAACAATTTTAAAATATCTAATTATTGCTAATACTAGCTTCAATTTGGTCTCTATTGGTCCTGTCTTTGTTTTTGGACAAAACTTGATATTGGCCGAGTATTCCTGCTCTGTCTTATTTCAAGCAAAATGCAATAAATCCATTCGACCAAAGCACTGCACACTTTTTGATGTTGCACTATAATAGTAATTGCACTATTCTACTATGGCATTTTGGAGAAAAGTGAGAGATGGATTCATAAATCCATTGATTGATAAATCAAAATGTTTTTTTATATATATATATTATTTAATTCATTATTAACAGATTGCAAACTGTTTTCATGCAAACCCTTTTCTTTTTGAATCAAAATTGAATACAAAACTAAATACACTATTTTGGTTAATTTTAAAAACCCTCAAACTTCTCAAAACCTACAAGAAATTTTTATGCTGTAAATCAGTCATTTAAGAAAGTGCCATGCAGCTAGTTAAATCTCTGAATTCTTTAGAACAGCATTTCATTCATAAAAAAACTGCTTTCTGGCCACAGTGCAAAAAATCCTGTTTTCAGAAGTTACAAAAATAAATCACATGTGTAAAGATAAAATAAATGATAAACTATACTTTGAATTTAAATTAAAAAGCACATTTGTGATAAGCTCATGAGTCACCTTCTCCCTCCAGTCTGATCTTGGCAGTGCACCTAAAGTTTGATTTTCCTGCTAAATAGCAGCATGCCATGTAGGCAGGTCTGGGACAGGAAGTGAAGGAAGGGAGTGAGGGTAGAGACCGGGCATCCTGCCTAGAGCCAGCGTCTCTTTCCAGCAGCTGTCCATTGAGAACAAGCCCAGTACTGTTTCAGGATCAAAAATGCAAAGCTGAAACACCTTCTCCTGCTTTAATATGCAGAGCAGCATAACCTGAAACATTTCTGGAAAAACAAATATTCCGTGAACAACTTCAAAGAACAACTCTTGAGGACATGATTCAGGCTTGGTGTTCACAGCACAGAATGATCTGTCTAATCTACCCTGGCTTTGTGGACAAATTCGTCAAATCTGTTAATACAAGCAACAATAAATCACATTTCTCAAACAAAGCTCTCTGTCTGCATCCACAGCGAGGGTTTATATGTTGACTATGAGGGAGTTCACAGCAGAAGACATATGGGTGGTCCACTTTTCATAGGTACTTTTTGGCAGCCAGCACTAGGGCTCGGCAATAAGAAAGAAAATCACTGCCTAGGTCAAAATGTTATTTTTTTATAGATAGTTTCTTAATAAGAAATATTATATTAAATGCTATTAATGTACAGTTTTTATTTCTTGGCCAGAAAATATAAACAATAACTTTTTCACAGTTATAGTTTGGGTGAAGCCATTTATTGTCAAAGAACTGTGTTTACTCTTTTTAAATCATAATGACAACATTTCCATTTAAATTCTTGGGCTGTCTTGTTCTCCCCAGAGTGGTTCACTGATATTGACGTCAGGAGATTGAGGTGACTGGTCATGAACCTTCACTTTGACAACTGGACTTCGCCACTTAGTTGTCGTGTTGGAATGTCCAGCATCATCCCACATTTTCCTCCAGTATCCTTTGAAAACATGCTCCATTCATCTTCCCATCAATTCTGATCAAGACATCTGTGCCTTCGGAGATCACACATTCCCAAAACATCAGTGGCCTTTCATCCAGAAGTTTGTCTCTGAGCTGTATTGGAGGAGAACTGACTGGTCACGCTGTATAACTCTGTATCCAAGACTACTGCGTCAAGACCCGGATATTTATAGACGTTTACTTGAAATCGTCCCAGACGAGCGCGCTTTATAACCAATTTGTGCCATTATCTTGTGCCATTATTAAACTCTTAGAAAGAAAAGAAAAAGACGTGTTTAAACAAGGAAATGGCTGGGCAGACCTGTACAGTATCAAAGCTTTATTTTTGATGTGAATATTATCCAAATGCATTATAAACAAACATATCTCACAAAATGGGCAAAAAAGTCAATTAGATTCCCGTCAGAGGTGCATTTACCACCCTGAGAACGGACGGTATTGTTTGCTATGGGTCTTCTCAGGCTCCCAGCTTACAAATATTAAATAAAGTAGGGCGATATTGTACACACAAAAATATGCCGCTGTCTCTCTGACTCAATCACAAAACTGAACAAAGGGCATCCTGGGTACTTTCAAGGTCTTTAGAGTCTCGAGTTACAGTATGTTCACACATACAGATAAAAGCAGGTGCGGACGTTCACGTGCGGGCTATGTATTCTAAAAATGACATCTACTAAGGATGTAGATTTACATGCATGTTGTATACATTTCATGCCTCTGTTTAGACCTGCTTTTTATTGTTTTATGACATTTAGAAATATATTATGCATAAAATTTTCAAATTAAAGTTACTGGGACAAGGAAGAGGTACATTTATGTCAAAAACATTCATTAATTTAAATATATTCTATTGTATTTGGAAAGAAAACTAGTCTTGCAGGATACTATATTGCTATATTTTCTTTAATTCATAAAATGTTCATCCTGCAACATAAAAAACACACTTGAAGATTGATCCATGCAAACAGTCATCGGCAGAAATCATTAATATGTTAACATTAATACGTTCATTTTTTTTATGTTAATACTTGATATTATCAGTAAATGGTTATTTATCCCCATATACATGATTCAATAGGTTCTAAATGAAAAGAACATCGACCACCACTACATCTGCAGTTCTGTTCCGTACCATTTGGTCTACATAGCAACCAATATTTCAAACCTAATCTATATCGAACAAAAATATCTACTCATTCTAATTACTCTACTTCAAACTATTCACCAGTTTGCCCCGGACTTCACCACGACTAAGTAAGCTCTGTCGGCACTGTAGTCTACACATTTCATCTTTTATATTACATCTGTAGTTAGGGCTACAAAACAAACCTGACTGAATCTGCTTACTTTAACCTCAGTCTAAAATACTTGTAAAGTAATAAATACTCAATATCATGCTGCCAAACACATAAACCGTCTGAGCGAGAGCTCGACTTTTTTTGTCGCGTTGTTAATACTTATCCAGGCACTCCTTTTTTATTTTGTATTTTTAGTTCTCAGTTAGTCCTTAGTAAAGCTGTTGAGGCAACTTGCTGCTACTGCCCTTAAGTTCAACCCATTAAACCTTTCATTTCCAGCTCCTCTGTGCCAGTTCGTGACACCTAATTGGTCTAAATCAACCTGACCTACTTAGTTTAACACTGAATGAGTAAAAATATTCTCATATATTCTTTGTGTTTATTTGATTCCTATTAAGTATTGAATGATAACCAGTTTTTTCTGATGCTGTGCGACCCTCACAACAAAAACGGTTAAAAAACACTGTTCTAAGCCATCTTAGTTGTGTTTATCCTCTACTACTGACATTTCAGCATCATAAGTTGATATTTTGCCAAAGAAGCCACTCTGAACCACACAAGATATTAATGTCTGAACTAATCTACATTAGGCTACTCTGCTGTGAACCTGACAAAAAAAAACTATAAACCAGACAGTATCTGGTGTCAATGTGGCATATGCACAAAAACCTGGTGAACATCATCTTTTATGCCAACATTCTGATTTATAATCAGATAAATAAAAGTGGCAATCTACTTTTCCCCACACAAGCTTTATGTCTGGCATATGTTCATTTTTCATTGCCTCTAGCATTGACCCGGGACCTGTGAATGCACAGGAAAACCAACAAGCCACAACATTCGGCCATAAAATTGGTTATAAATACCCTATCCACTTGTTTAGTAAAGATTTATTTTCAGATTTTTGAATAGACTTGAAATCAAGAAAAAAAAGGAAAAATATAAAAGATGGATTCTCGAACGTGAGGCTTCTGATTAAAAAAAAAGAAGCGGTATTGCAAGTTGAGTTCTCTACTACTAGTCCAGCTTAACTTATAAAAAATGGTAAATGTGATTCAAAAATCATTGTATACTCCCGACGATTTGCTAATTACAAAACAGCTTGTCATAAGAGATCCCCTTACAACAATTTGCACTATGCATTATGACCAATCCTAAATTAGGGGATATAATTAAGGTATAGGGAAATTAGGGTATTTAAGCAAGAACTGTTAAAATTTCAAAAAAGTTGGCAAATTTAAAATGAAAACCAGAAAAAAAGTTATCATGACTGTTTTGGACAAACCTATTGTCACAAACATGTATGGCTGAGTTATCAACAACTTCCTGTTTATGGAGAAATTTTGACGAATACCATGTACAGATAGTTTACCAAAGTCAAAAAAGTAACATTCCACATGCCTTAAATTAAGACTGATTGAGTTTGATGATGAATAGATGAAATCCCCGTTAAGTTAGTTAAAGTATGACACAAGCAAAAGTGGCCATCTTTAAAGGTTTTAGCAAAATAGCCGATGCCCTGATTTTTTTTCACCTACGAACTTTTCAAACCCCAGTTAGACATAACATTTTCACCAGCTCTGACATTTGTATATGCTTCTTTTTAAGCATAAAAAGTTTTATTTAGCCAAACGCAATGAAACAATAATTCTCAGAACAATTACAGAAGTGTTCTTCAGAAGTGTTCTTCAGTGCTCAAGCCCTAATACTCTTCTAAATAAATTCTTTCTAGACGTCACTGTTTAACCATTTTTTAAACTAAGGTTGCATTTATTGCTTCATATTTTCCATGTTTTGTCATCTATTTCTCATTCAAAGGCACTCATTAACATATTTAAGTGTATGTAAATGAGGTATGGGAGAGAGCGAGGTGTTCTGTTGTTGTATGTGCACTCAATTTCATAATGACTTTTTACTACATTTGTATTTATGCAACATTTTAGTACGAAATCCATGCAGTTAGTGAGGCCACTGGCGAGGACCCCTAAACTCTAAATGTTGCTCTACGTTCATGTTACACAATAAAGGAATTATCAACCTATGTCACAACTGACATCAATGACGCTTGCGAAAGCCGAACTAGGGATACAACGGTACGAACCACGGTTTTTAGCCACGATTTTCAGTTTGGTTCTAATGGCTTTCTGAACATTCTTTGTATGGATCAGATGAACCGATAAATAAGGGGTTTTCATAGATTTCACTTTGTTTTGCTAAAGACACATCTATAAAAAAATGATGCTAACTAGCTTCCTAGCTAACTTAGCTTTATCTTTGTTACAGTGTCTTGCAGGTAGTTAGCTTAGCGTACACAATCCAGAGTGAAATAAACAAAGGCGATGCGAAACTCAACAGGTAAACAGTGTCACTTTAGCCTCATTTAGTTATTAAATGAGATAACACTCATACAAAGAATGTACACCACGTAATATCACATTGTTGTGATGGTATGGCAAACGAATCTGTTTCCCACTCGTTAATGTTCATTTGGCCGAATAACAGTGCTTATCGCTAGGTGACAAACTGTTAAAGTACGCTGAGAGCCTTATGTAAATAATATGTAACTCCTGTAACTTATATTTAATCATACATCTCCACCACATCGGTGTCTTCCCTCACTGTAAACGCTAGGACTCCCTGTCTTTTTTCTGCAACCCGGAATGTGGGCGGATCATGAATGTTTACAAACTAGTAATTGGTCTATAGTAAACACAACTTCCTTAAAAATAGACTACATCAAAGCAATATTTTCTGGCCAGGCTCCTGCCGTGGAGAGGTGGAGCTATAAATCACCTTATGACATCATTAAGCATCATTTTTTTAACTTGAGTAGACATTCTGTTCAATGTTGTTTTCGTCAACGACGGCGATAACAAAAATATTTAGTTGACGAACCTTTTTCTTCTGGTGATAGTAGGTAGCTAACAAGCTAAATATGTCTCTATTATGATGAAAACTTGAAAATGTTAATGAGTGGATGGTTATATCAAGACATTTCTATTTCGTGGCTGTCAATCAAAGTATAAAGTATCCGCCACTGCCGCTTGTTATCCTTGTCTAGTCGCGCACACCACCGGATGCGCTGTGCACACATTGAACAGAGCATGAGGCTCCTGCGGTCCCAAGTCCCCTTGTGACGAACCTGAGAATTATCATTTTTTGGGGATCAATCAGCATCAACAAAAGAGCTTTGGTTGTTGGAAACGACGAAATGATATCTGCTGCTAATACACCGATGAACTGTGGTAATAACACACGCAGCTAATCGACCACAGACTGCAACAGATGTTTGCTAATAAAGTTAGCAGCCGATTTTGGAGTTACATACAAAACTTTACGCTAGTTATGAATTTAAAAACAATCAGGTGCCTCTTGAGATTGGTGCTCTTTTTTCCACCTAGTTTGTGGCCACAGTGTGTTTCAGGGAATTTATTCTTGATTTTATTTTTCAAAACTTCAACTGCCATTGTTTCTTCATGCGTTTACATATGCAAGTACATGCTCTTCCACCATTTCTCTTAATTTCTTAAGTTTATGGCGCTATAGGTAATTGTGAAGAATAAAGCCAAGATTGCTAAATTCATGTTCTAAATGTTTTTGTTCTTCATTTTTTTTTATTTCAATTTCATTATGTTAACACTTTATTTTGCATAATCTTTAGTAAATCATATATATGTATGATTTATTTATTGATGAAAAGCCTATTGACCATGTAACAATGTGAAATGGTGCATTAATTCATGTTTAAATACACAATTTTTAATATTTAAAGAGTAAATTAACTTATTAGAAGATGATTTTTAATCAACTAAATATTAATCCACAATGACCAAACCCAAGACTAGACTAAAACGATTTTAATTTTCGTTGACTAAAATGTGACTAAAAATAAAATAATTTTGGTCAAAAAGACTAAGACTTAAATGGCTGACAAAAACAAAAAGTATATTTAAAAAAAAAATTATATAAAGTATATTTTAAAAAAATTGGAACATTTCGAGTGAATAAATAAAAACAAAAAAAAGAAATGGTTCATCAAATGTTTGTATAAGGAATGTGAAATGCGAAAAAACATCAAAGCATTCCATCAGGTCTAAAACAGAAGGAAAATCCCTTTATAAAGCCAATGGTGGACACATCCAACTGGCAGGAAAAATAACTCCAATAATTAATACCAGGAGGAAAATCATAACTTACACATCACATGATGCAACAAGTGAGAAAAGTTTAAAGTTAAGAAAGTACTCACAATTATTCTTCAATCTGTTATAATTATTAATAAATCCAATAGGAACATTATAAATTAAGGTCTTTATAATGTTGTTTCAGCTTCTTAAACAGTGGATATGTGTAGGGAAATGGTTAATAAATACTTCATTACTCTGTATAAACTTATTTAATTCCTTGTTTGGTTGCACACCTTTTTGTCATAGTATTTACTTCCATAATACTTATCAGAAGAGAGCTTTAATCACCAGAGCTCATGGATCAGGAAGTGTTCTTGGCTTGATGTGTGTTTGGTTATTCGAGTGGATGTTGAGGGTGTGAGTGTACCTGGATCTCTGGAGCTCCAGTGCAGAGTTGGCGATCTGCCCTCCCTCCAGGCAGCAGTAGTTCTGGCTGGACTGCCTGGCATAGGACACCGGTAGGATTCCCTGAGTGTACGTCTGCAGTCTTCCTCTGGTCGCCGGTGGGACTGCCGAAAACGGGGAGCTGAAGACGGACTGCAGCAGCTCCGCGTCCGCGCTGCACACCGGAGGAGGAGTAGGAGGAGGAGCAGCCGCGGCGGCCGCGCTGGGGCTCGTGATCCCGGGCATGAATGCAGCAGCGCGGGCGCCGCTGAGAGCCTGGTTCCCTGCCAACTGTGAAGGAACCAGGCTCGGTGTAGTCCTGGAAGTGCCGCCTTCCTCATCCCCCTCCTCCTCATCCTCGGTGTGGTTTTCGGTGTCGTCCTGCAAGGGTCGTCCGTCCAGGGAGATGTTGCTGAGGAAGGAGAGCGCAGCTTGTCTGCGGAGCGGGTCGATCACGCGCTTCCGTGTGTGTTCCAGACTGGAGGGCTTCATCTGCAGCGCGCTCGCCATTACGCGTCTGTGTGTGGAGTGTCAGCGGAGAGGGCGCATGGTGATTGTTTGGATGTGGGGTGAAATTAGTTCTCACTACTCCATGCCGTTGGCTTTTAAAAGCCGTTTCACTTCGCGTGTGTGTCTGCGTGTGTACAGAAAAGCCAGGTCACGTGTCGTGTGTGCAGCATTGTGCTAGTGATGGCAAGCCGTTTTAGCCGTATTCTCAACCTACAGCACTTTTAGCGCATTTATGATGGAGAGGGTCACCGGTGTTGCCAACTCCTCAATAACACAAGTCGCTATTGATCAAAAGTCGTAAATGTTTGTCATCGACTCATTTGCATAAAGACTATGCAAATGTATAGCAAAATAAAATTTTCACCAAAATGTTGTTTTCAATTGCAAACTACAAAAGTACACATTTTGTGTTATTATTCAATAGACGCACAAAGGATTGTAAAAACAAACATGTAAAGCAAAAGTAAACTATATAAACTAATAATAAAAATGAATTGAGGTCTGTAATTAAATTTAAATCCTAAACACTACTGTTCTGTGCCACTCCAAGATTCTAGAGATATACATTTGATTAGTTTCTGTAAGCCACAGCCCTGTTCGATACAATAACCAATCAGGCTTCAAACAGCTTGGTCAGAGTTTTCATGAATGGTCAGTTATACCAAGCCAGTGCTTCATTTACGCAGGCAACATCCACACGCACCCAGTTTTGTCCTGTTTTTTCACACCGTGTACAAGAAAAACACACCCACATGTCTATTAAAAAAACACACACACCACATGGACACACAAAACTCTGAAATGCTGTAATGACTGTACCAAACCAACAGGTGGCAGTTGGTTTGTAGTGTTTTTAAAGTGATTATTCAACACTGCATGTGCAAAAACACAAGCACCTAATCCTGTACATGCTGTAAGCCACAATATCAGATTAAACAAATGATTGACAGGTCAAGACAACGACAAACTCCACCATCAGAACACCAAAAAACACAGTTTCACTGTCCTCTGGATCTTTGGTGCAGAGCTTTTTAAAAGCTAATCCTATCGATACAAAGTTACATGAAAAAATGCTGTGAATTGAGCATGAATTACGTGTGGACGAACAAAAAAAAACATAATTTTCCAAATAACTGGGTAAGTGTGGAAAAGGTCCCAATGGCAAATGCAATTGTTTTCTGGATTCATGAAATATTGTGTGTAAAACTGTAACTGTCACATTTGTAAAATGTAATTGTGCTTGTGTGGACAGGGCCTATTGATTAGGAATTGAAATCTGATTGTAAAAAAAAACAAAACATTTTATAATAAACGTGTTTGAAAGTAGCCTGAGATGGAACGTGGTCTAGAGCACTGATTGTAAATTCGGCTTGCCAAATAACAGTAGGATCTTCAATCTAACCAATGGTCATTCATGAGAACGAGGTAGTGTTCAAACTTGTTTCAAGGGCCCTGTTTATTGGTTCAGCTCTACTTTAAAGATTGAGAAATTTAAAACAATTCAGAGAAAAGCACATTGTGTTCTTTGAACAAACTGCTTGACTCGTCTACTGTATTTCATCCGTTTTAAATTAGTCTTGCATGTACAAAAACAACTGTGGAGGCATCTCTGGTGATAGACACCATTGTTTAATGATGCCAAAATTGTGCGAATAGAACATGCAGCGTGTGGATAATGGGAAGCATATTTTAAATGCCATTAAAAGACCCCTTCTGCTGGTGGTGACAGCATTTTCCTTCCTGGCTGTTTCAGGTAGCGTTTGCCTCCCCCTAGCGGTTGTTCGTGTGGTGCATAACATTAAGGATGTGCACTGTGGCAAGAAGTTTGCAGTTTCTCTCAGCACATTGTCCTGCATGGAGTAGCAGGATCATCACCCGATCCATTGTGTTAGAAGAAATACGAGGAGCACTGCCAGATGCCAACAAAAGAAAGCCAATCATGTGCACGAGACCGTGTGCTTACAGCCAATCACCACGTCGCTTCATCTTCACATTCTTATAAAATTCTAAATGAGTATTTGAAAGCAAAATATTTCACACTATTGACAACCACAGTATCTACAACTATAATAACAGTCACCAATTCAGATGGCGCAGAGTTTAGTAGTCCTACACTCACTGGCCACTTTATTAGGTACACTTTGCTAGTCACTTAAATCACCTTTCCTCACCATTTTGATGGTCAGTGTGAACTGCAGCGGATCGTCTAAATGCACTGAGTTGCTGCCGTGTGATTTGCTGATTCGAAATCTACCTTAAAGCACAGGTGGACTAGTACCTAATAAAGTTGTCAGTGAGTGTTTATGGTGATTACTGTCAGGCTGTAGTGTGTGGAAGTAGGACCCAGATGCGAGGGATGAGATCAATCAGGTTTATTCACGAAGCAGGTAAGTTCAATAAAACCACAGGCGTAAGCTTGAGACAGCAAATGATAACGGACCCTCCGTGCCCAGGCAATACAGTGGCCCGAGGAGAGAGGCGGTGGAAGACCCCGTGAGCTGGCAACCACCACACTTCAGTGCCGAGAGTAACTGGAGAGAGGAAAGGCCCGCACTCACTCCGACGGAACAGGACTGGATAGAGAAGGTAGGCTATGGCTGTAACAGAGATCCCTGTTAGATACTGCGATGGCTACACATTGAGTAGAGTACAATCATCCAACAGAGGAAAGTGAGAGAGAGGAAGTATATATAGGGAGGTGATTAGAGCGTATAGACGGCTGGTGTGGTTAACGAGCGGCAGCTCCAGATGATCAGCGCCAATGAGAGGTAATCTAAAGTGAGGGAGAAACAGGTGAAAGAATTCAACAATCACCCCAAGATCATGACATTACCCCTCCCATGGGCACCACCAGGTGCTCACTAAAAACGAGAAGGATGCTTGCGTTTGAATTCCTCAATAAGGTTATTATCGAGAATATTACTGGAAGAAACCCAGGACTGTTCTTCAGGACCATAACCCTCCCAGTCAACGAGATACTGATAGCCCCTTTTCCTGCGTCGAACGTCCAACAGCCGTTTGACTCTGTAGGTTGGCTGGCCCTCCACTAAGAGCGAGGACTAGGAGCGGATTCGCCAGAGGCGGAAATAAACGGTTTTAGACAGGAGATGTGAAACGCTGGGTGGATGCCGGCTAACTGAGCTGGGAGTTTTAGGCACATGGCGACAGGGTTGATTACCTTAGTGATGATAAAGGGACCAATAAACTTGGGAGCCAGTTTACGACACAGATGTTGCAGTGGTAAATTGTGTGTAGCCAACCACACTCGCTGTCCACAAATGTATGGAGGTGACCGGCAGCTCCAGATGATCAGCGCTAATGAGGGAGAAACAGGTAAAAGAATTCAGCAATCACCCCAAGATCCTGACAATTACTGAGCACGGGTGAGAGATTAATTTTATTTTATGCTCCCAGTCAACTCTGAACATGTGAAATAATTCCTTTATATTGAATGTTTGATGCCACAAATTAGTAAAATTCTTGTAAGCTGCAAGACATACAGTTCTCTGCAAAGGTGTAGGTGGTGCGGAAAAAATTCTGTAACCAAAAAAAAAAAAAAAGAACTTGTTAATCATTTATTTTTATCAAAATGCAGTTTTTTACCATTCATGACTGGGTTTTAATATATGTGTGTGACACGTATGAAGCTCCGGTGGAAAGAAACCCAGAAATGATTTGAAGAAAATAAAAAATATTGATCTTGCTGTTGTATAAGTTCTTTCCACTGGAGCCTGTCTTTCATTCTTAAAATGGTGGCAGCATAAAATAAGAAACAAAAAGAGACACTTTAGTGAAACCCAGGTCTCTGTAAAGCCCTGAAGGAACCGTTGCTCAATATCTCACATGAGTTCAAGCAGAAGGAAAGATGGGAGTCCTCCAGCTCAACCATGTGGTCATTTATAGAACTGCAGAGAGCTCCCAAGAGCTCACAGATTTCCACTATTCCATAGAAATCCAAGCACTTCTATTCTACTGCATTTCAAACGCTCTCAGCTCTGTGTTTTGGCTAATGAAAGTTCTCTGTTTCGAATCTACCACAGAGTTAACGCTAAAGCAGACCCACTCACTAGTTTGTGAAAGAGAATGTTTCATAACAGATTCATTCATTTTCAAACCCACTTATTCCCTTCTGCCGGTGTCTATCTCCAGCACACATTGGGCGATAGGCGGGGGTACTTATTTAGATTATTTAATTAACCTAACCACATGGTTTTGGGATTGTGGGGAAACCTGAGTACCCGGAGGAAACCCACGCATGGGGAGAACATGCAAACTCCTTCCAGGAAGGTCACTGGCGAGCCTCGAACCAACAACCTTCTAACTGGAAGGCCCCAGTGCTACCCACCGTGCCGCCCTTTATAACAGATATAAACACAATAATATTACAGTGAGAATAAAAGCCCTCTCCATGAACACTTCCTCCCGCTCTACAGAGGCTTTGCCAGGCCAGTCTACCCTAGACCTCCTCCTGGCTGGAGACATGCCTGGAACACTTCCTTGTGAAGGTGAACAGGTGGCATCTGAAATCTGTTCCTCATGAATAAACTGCTCCCTTGTGTCCCTGAGATCCTTCAACAATTCCACTTGAGGCAGAAACTCCACTTGTCCCTGGAGAGAGCAAACCCTGCTTTTCTGGATGAGAGACATGGGCTCAGACTTGGAGCTGCTGTAGATCCTGGTTTGATGGGGACATAAACAGAGAAGGGATCCCAAAACCAGACCCCGTCCAGCCCTTGATTCTGTCTAGAAACTCTGTCTTATAGAAAACTTATTACATTTATTAAATAAAAACTAACAGGTTTGACAAATTGAGTTTGAGAATTGTCTTTTCCATGAGATTTTACCGAATTGAGATTTGTCTCTGTTTCATATTATTGATAAATGTAAATATGTGTTATCATTGACGTTCAGACTCCTCCTTTCAGGTGAAAGTGAAACCACTGAAGAAAAACCTGTTTTGAAACAAGGAAGTAAAAATGACACGAGAAAACGGTAAGAGAAACTTTATTTTATGACTTTCATGATTAACTCTCACTTTTCTACTTTCATTAAAAAAACTAGTTTCTTATTATAAAAAGATTGACAAAAGTAGGGTGGCAGTGAAGGAACTGTGGCCTTCCAGGTAGAAGGTTGCCGGTTTGGGGCTTGCCGGTGACCTTCCTAGAGTTTGCATGTTCTCCCTGTGCTTGTGTAGGTTTCCTCCGGGTACTCCGGTTTCCCCCACAATCTCAAATACTAGATTAACCAAAATTGGTAAATTTATTAATCTGGACTCCTCTTAGATGTGAATGTGTAAGTGAATGCGTGTGTTGCACTGAGACTGGCGACCTGTCCAGGGTGTACCTCAGCCTCCTGTCTGATGTTACCAGCAGACCCCGTGACTCTGAAGGGGAATAAGCAGCAGGAAAATGAATGAATGAATCAGAAAAGTAGCTTTTCAACGAGGGTTAGGTTTTTGAATTGTTATAATGTGAAAATACGAATCTATAGAAAAGCAATTTCATTAAAACAAGTTACTAAGCTTTTATTTTAATTTTATGATGATCAGAAGATTCTTGTTTTAACGAAATTCACTTGTTCATGTCTCCAGGGCTTCAGTGAGATTTATTAAGAGATTTCTGAGTCGATCTCAAACTGATTTCAGTGAAAGAGCTTCTGTTTTCAAAGGATCAAACTTCAGAATGAACCAGAAAAAGATGCAGAGGTGAGAGAACGTCTAGATTACTTTCGTAACCCCTGTTCCCTGAAGGAGGGAACACAGACGAATGTCGATGTTTCGACTGTGGGATGAGCCCAAACCTGAGAGGGGTGGAGCCGAAATTTTAACGGGCAAATTGATTTGCAAGTGGTGCTGAGGTCCCGGGTCAGAGCCCTCATCGGTACTGGAGTTGGTGATGAGGGAACGGATGTTCAACAAACCCATGGGGATTGTCACACCTGTTTCCCCTCTGATCGTTTCCACCTCTCAGCTGCCCCTCGTTTGTTCCTTATTAGCAGTACTATTTATTTCCTCCTTTCCATGTTTCCTTACTGGCGTATTTAGTTCTCTCTAATGCTTGTACTAGAGACACTCAGTTCAGTTTGCTCTTCTCTTGTGTTGTAGTTATTTTGGACAAATCTTCCAGACACCCAGAAGACGGTGCTTCTGTTGTACTTCAGTTAATAAATATTACTACTCACTGCAATTGGGTCCTTCTCAGTCACTTTCTTGACAGGGATGTGCATCCATGGGTATTACCCCCAACTGTGCCTAAGGGTTACTGCCAAACTCAGCACCGCAGAAGGCACAGCGAGGCGGCGATGCCACGGGTGGAATTGGCCCTCAGCTTAGCGAGAGGGCAGGGTAAGTCACTCGCCTGGTAAGACAGCTGGATAGCCTCCGCAGTCCAGTGTACTATCCGCTGCTTGGACACAGCGTACCCCTTCCGCTGGCCACTGTAGCATACGAAGAGCTGCTGAGAGTTGTGAAACTCCCGGGTTCTGTCCAGATAGAGCCGAAGGGCGCGGAGTGGACAGAGCGTACCCTGGGCTGGGTCTGCCTCCTCCTGGGGCAGGGCCTGCAGTGTCACTGTCTGGTCCCGGAAGGGGACAGATGGGACCTTGGGGATGAACCCGGTCCTGGGTCTCATTCGCACCAGAGAATCCTCAGGGCCAAATCCCAGGCAGGTTTCATCAGCGGACAGGCCCTGGATGTCTCCAACCCTCTTAAGCGAAGCCAGAGCAAGCAAAAGCACCGTCTTTAAAGAGAGTGCGTGCAGGTCTGCGAGGGCCAAAGGCTCAAACGGGGACATCCTTAGCCCCCCGAGACAGAAGATCGGGTCTCAGGGGGATCAGCGAGGGAGGGACTGTCATGAGCATCGAGAGTTCGGGGAACCATGCTGTGTTGGGCCAAAAGGACGCAACAAGAAGCAGCTCGAGCTCGTCCTCCCTGACCTTGCACAGAACCTGTGCCAGAAGGCTCACAGGGGAAACGCGTATAGGCTTTTCTTCCTGGGCCACCAGTGTGCCAGCAAGTCCGTCCCAAGAGGAGCCAGGAACAGGGAATAAAATAGCTGGCAGTGGGTGTTCTCTTGAGAGGCAAACAGATCTATGTGTGCCTCCCCGAACACGTCCCATATCTGCTGAACAGCCAGGGGGTGGAGTCGCCATTCCCCTGCAGCAGGTTTGAACCTTGACAGCGAGTCTACGATCTTGTTCGAAGTGCCGGGGATATGAACGGCCTTGAGCGACAAGAGTCCGCTCTGACTCCACAGGAGTAGTCGTGGGGCGAGGTAGTGCAGGTGGCGGGAGCGAACACCTCCTTGAAAGTTGATGTAAGCAACCACTGCAGTGCTGTCCATCCTGACAAGCACGTAACACTGGGAAAGGAGTGGCCGAAAGCGCCGCAACGCTAGTATAACTGCAGCTAGCTCCCCAACCTGTCAGGGAAGCATCTGTGGTGACAACCTTGCGGCGGGATATCCCACCCAGGTGAACTCCGGCACGAAGGAAGGTCACAGAGCCCCAGGCTTTCCGGGTCCAGAGGCAGCGAGGTGTCACGGACACTTAACGCTTGCCTCTGCACCATGCCCAACTCGGAACCCGAGAATGAAGCCATAGCTGAAACGGTCGCATATGCAGGAGCCCGAGTGGAATTACTGGGAGCCTCTGAAAATCCTTCAGTTTGACTGTCCGTCAAAACGACGCAGCTGTGAGAGTGGACAGCAAGGCTCGGGTGCGTTCTGCCGTAAGCCGCACCCTCATGTTCTCGGAGTTCAGCTCCAGACCGAGAAAAACAGCCGCTTGGACCGGAGTCAGGCGACTTTTCTCCCAGTTGACCTGAGGCCCTAGGTGGCCAGGGTGTGTGAACACTCTGGAGGAGTCAACTGGTCCCTGGAGTCGGCTAGCAGTAGCCAGTCATCCAGGTAATCCAGGATTCGGATGCCTGCCCGGCGTAGTAGGGCGAGGGCAGCCTGGACAACCTTTGTGAAGGTGCGCGGGGAGAGGGCCAGGCCGAAGGGCAGGACACGGTACTGGTAGGCTTGGTCTTCGTAAAAGAACGTGGAAGGGTCTTCGTGGAAGGGTCTGTGACGCTGCGCAACAGCCATATAGAAGTACGTGTCCTTCAACTCTATAGTGGTGAACCAATCCTTAGGACGAACACATGGCCGAAGGTTGCGGATCGTCAACATCTTGAATCGGAGCTTGGCCAGGCCCCGATTTAGACGCCTCAGATCCAGGATTGGTCGCAACCCGCCAGATTTTTTTTGGGGACCAGAAAGTACCGGCTGTAGTAGCCGCTTTCTGCATCGGCTGGAGGGAGGTTTCACCGGCTGACCCCTGGAAGCTTCTGCCAGGCTCCCAGGCGAGCTAACAGTGGTCCTGCAACGGACGTGCGTTGAAACCCATGGCGGGGCCGCACGGATGCAGACTTGGTGGAGGAATCACCATGGCGGAGCCCTGGGGACAAGTCTGTGGCATACAGGGGGCCGGAGCCGCCGCATACACTGACTGGGCCTTTGGAGCGCGCAGCCGTGTCTGGGCCCTCATCTTTATTTGAGGAGGTTGTGTCCCCGATGGGGACAAGCATGGACATTGTGCGGCCAATGCACTGCGCTGCGGATTTCGTGGCCCGAAGGGCAAGATCTGTAGCCAAGCGCAAGTCTTGTAAAGACTCGATGCCGCCACCACTCTCGTGCATGTCACGGAGAACTTTGGCATGGTAGACCTGGAAAGTCGCCATGGCATGCAAGGCAGCTGCAGCTTGACCCGCACCGCAACAGCCTGCTTCACTCGCGGAATCGCGGTGTAACCCCTAGCTTCAGCTTGCGCCAGAGTGGTGAAGGGGGAGGAGCTACGGACCCTCGCAGACAGGGGAGCCTGCCAGAATTTCGTAAGCTCATCATGCACCTCCGGGAAGAAAGGTACCGGTGGTGGGCGGAGAGGAGCATCCCGGCGCATTCCGAAGTAACCAATCATCCAGCCGCGAAGGAACCGATTCAGAGGGCGGAGGCATCTCCAAACCGATACCCAACGTGTGGCCTTGGAGAGCATCGCCATGACTTTGGGCTCCGGTTCAGTTACGACCCCGGAGGGTGGTAGATCTGAAGCCTAAGACTCCGAAGAAGGCGCCCCTTCCGATGCTGCGATGGACAGCAGATCGTCTACAGGGTCATACAGGGATGCCGGAGCAACACAGACGGGACGCACATCCGGGGCACAGGGATGATGCGCGGGGTTGCCTGATGTCACTTGCCCTGCGCCGCCAGCTGGGGCTTCGGAGGAGCTAGCCTGATTAAGCGAAGCGCCAGAAGCCAAAGCCTCGGTGTCCTCTTCCTCGAAAAAAGGACCTCCTGTACCTCAGTGTGCGGCTCGGCAGAGCTTTGCAGTGCAAATACTCACGCCTCACGAGTGCAATGCAGGTGCGTTTGAAGCCCAAACACTCCACACATGGCTCATGACCATCCTTCGACGAGATAAATCCACCGCAGCCAGGAGAGATACAGATTTTGCTCATCGTCTGGAAAAAAGGGCCGTAAAAGGACAAAATGCTATGAACACTGACAGGGTCTTGCTGGGAATCAGAGGTGCTGCGATCAGATGGCGTAGCTATCTGAGCTAGCAGCAGCACATCAAGTGCAGAGGTAAGCAACCTTTGATATTTTAGTGTGTTATGAGCGTCGTAATGCAGAGGAACCACCATTCGCTCCAAGGAAGGAAGCAGAATGAGTGTAGAGCTACGCCCTGCCCTTATAGAGCAGTTGATTGCTAATCAACCTGATTGATGATCAACTTAAATCAATTTAAAACCTGTTAAAAGTTCGGCTCCAACCCTCTCAAGTTCGGGCTCCTCCCATAGTCGAAACATCGATATTCGTCTGCGTTTCGACTGAAAGGGAACTTCAGATGATGATCTTCAGGTTTTTAAGGATCAGATTTCTGAATATTTCCATTTCTAGTCTGCTGGAATTCTTTGATGGTCACAGTAGAGCAGCTGAGAGGAGAAACAAACCACAAGGTCATTCTAAGAAACACTCTTCTGTCGAGTCCAGGTGGGATCTCCACATTATTATTGATTGTTTTTATCCAAAGCTTCCTGAAATCATTTAAACAATCTGTAATTATTAATTTTCATGTTTATTCTTTGTTTCAGTTTGTGTGAGAATGAAGCACCTGAACCCAGCTGTGTGTCGTTGAATAGTGATCAGTCAATCGGCCTTCCTCCTAATTTGAGTTTAAAAGAATCCTCTGCTGATCTGAGGTCATATCTTTTTACAGCTCAGTAAACAGAAGATAAACTTTCATTCATTATTGAGTATTGAATGTGATTTATCTTTCAATCTTACAGTATTGAGAATTTTATTCCTGAAACAAATCTCTCAAAGAAGCTGGATTCTGTTTTCAAGGTCAGTGTTTTTGTCCATCTCTGAACATTGAGAAAATAAACAAGGTTCGCTTTCAATCAATGCCGTAAACTTATGTTTAAGGCTTCGACTATGGGAACGATTGACCTTGGGAGGATGGACTGAAAATATAATGGATTATTTGATTTGCGAGCTTGGGTGATTAGCAATCTAACGGGTATAAGAGCCAGGCGCAGCCTACGTTCATTCTTTTTTTCCTCGGAGCTAACAGATTTTTAACAGACTTTTTTTTCCTTGTCCTGTCCTGCTCAAAAGCCACTATGTGGGGGAGTAGGTTCTTGGTTTGACCAAGACAGTTTTGTTATCTCCAGTGGAGTGCATTTGAAACCATCCCACTCACCTTGCTGCAGTCCGATGGCGGCACCGAGAGTGTTTTAGAAAGAAGTCATATCCTGCTTAGAAATAGTGGTCTCCGACAAAGACCCAGACTTTGACACTAGCACTCCTGGACATGGCAGAGCTCTACCCTTTGGTATTGAGGGCCTTCCTTACCCTGCTACTATGGGTGGGCATTTGCATCCTGGACTTCCTCGATGACTGGCTTTTATTAGCCTCGTCTTGAGAACAGTTGATAGAGGTCATTCTGAAAATTCAGCAGATACCCAGCATGGGCCACCCCCGTTGTGCTATCCCCCGTCCACTCACCAGATGCCAGACCAAATCTCTGGGCATGGGAGATTTCAGTGGGCAGGATCTGATACATATTTTTTAGCGATGGACTGGACGAACCGATGGAATGGGAAGACCTTGGACCTATTGGGAGCTAGTGATTGTCCTGATTAAGACCCCAACCCCCTTCTTGCTGCCTTGTCTCTGTCCCAGATACCCTCTCCATTCCTCACTTCTGAGTTCCCGCCCGAGTTCCGGGGGAAGAAGAGGAGTGGAAAACTTGCATGCGGTGCTATTCCTGTGCTGTAGAGCAAGAGGCCTTTTGGGAGGGTTTCTATGCTCCAGCTGCCAACCCTGGCAACTCCCCTGTATTGTTTAATGATGCTGACTGGTCCAAATTTATTGAGAGCTTACCCTCTCAGATAGAGCATGCCCCCCCATCTCAGTTTTCCACTGCTGGTCCCAATAAGAAGAAGAAGAAAGAGAAGAAGATGAGCAAGAAGACCCAAACGTTCAGGGAGGAGCAGAGAAGGAGAGACATGGAGAGGGCAGAGACTATCAAGCAGTGCTAGGTCAGTCAGTATGCCCAGAGAAGAGGACAAAAGCGAAGTAATACTGAAATAATACAAAAAGAAGGAAGACCTTGGAAATAGAGAAAAAAGTAGAGGCTTAAGTGTAACACTTTCCAGGTTCTAGCAGAGCCTGAACATGTTTGTCCTGTCCCAAGGAAGGATCTTATGGTTCCCATGGTTTCCCAGGTCTCCAAGTCACCAGTCCAAGCCTCTCGGATGGATTTCTGACCCCATTATGTTAGGTCCTCTCCCATTGCAACAGCTCCCAGATGGTCTCCATGTCTGTCTCCCAAGTGCTTGTCTACTTGAGTCCCTCTTCGTTCTTCTTGGTTCTTCGACCCAATGGTGCCTCAAGACATACCCAGGCATCCCTGTTATTTCACGAAGACATCTTTGGCTCCCTATCAAGATGTCCCTACTTCTGCTGCTCAGAGAGCAGTCGTTAGTGGGTTCTTCAGACCCACTGTCCAGGTGGGCGATTTTCATTCCTATGAGACGAAGGGTCCTCATAATGAGAAGCGGGTGAAGGGTCTTCAGTGCCATCCAGAGGGGGTTCCCAAGTTCTCCCTAGTTCAAGTTTGCCAAGGGTTGTCTGTTCCTTTCAGTCCCATAAGAATGCCTTCCTGTGAGACCACCCCTGTGATCCCTCTTGTTGCTCATAACCATTGACCCTGGAAGTGGGTTTAGAAGACAGACAGAACCCCTTTTCTTCCAGTTTGCTTTCCTGATAGTTCCTCTGGATCTAATCCTCATATGGAGTCTACAGGAAACACTCACTTGACATTTCTAGATTCTTTAACCACTGACAGAAGCTTCAAGAGATATTTTTCCTATGGATCAAATTTTGCCAGAATAAACTCATCCAGCTATTGATCTGAGATCAGATCACCATTTTTGATCTGTCATCTGTATTATATATGCCCTCTCATGTAACATATTTGTATTATAAACTCTACAACCTCATTATTATCTTGCATAGTTCATTAACTGTGTGTATGTTTATTTATACATGTATGTATGTGTGTAGGTATCTACAAACTGCAAAAACTGTACTGCACGAATTATAACAAACTTACCTTAGGACGTGGACCTCTTTTTGTCTCACTACCGCCATCTATGGAGTGAGATACACCCATTAACAGTAACACAGAGTGACCATTGGGTTAATGAAAAAAGCCCTTCTCCTCCAAATACTCAACTTTGATGGTCGGCCAGCTCTGGCAAGATGATGGAGGGCACTGTGGTCATTGCTCACTGTGTTTTTGTGCCTTGTACTTGTGTGGTTTGTGCTTTGACATGCACCGTCATCCCTGGGACCTTAAAAAGACAAAGGTCTGCCGTTCCAAATCATGTCCAATCTACTGAATTTACCATAGGTGACTCCAATTGAGCTGCTGAAACATCTCAAGAAGGATGGAAATGTACCTGAGCTCAGTTTAGAGCTTCACAGCGAAGGCTGTGCACATATGATTTTTCAGGGTTTCAATTAAAATTTTTTGAAAAAAAAAAAAAATCACATTGTCATTATGGGGTATAATTTTTTTCACCTTGTCATCTATGTCTGTAGAATTTTGAAGAAATAAATTAATTTAATCCATTTTGAAATAAAGCGGTAACATAAAAAGGTGAGAGAAATGAAGCACTGTGAATACTTTCCGGATGCACTGTATCTCTATATCCGTTTTTAACAAAAATTAATTATTTAAATGTTGATTTCAGGAGATGGAGAACAACATCATCACTGCTCTGAAGAAAGAGCTGAAGGAGTTTCAGAACCTGTTAAATCCAGATCACAGAGAGAATCCTGGAGAAGATCTGAATGAAGATGAAAGAAGAAGCAGAGAGATGTTTCTGAAGATCACACTGCACTTCCTGAAGAAGATGAACCTGAAAGATCTCGCTAACACTCTGCAGAGCAGTAAGATCTCGAGATCCTCAGATTAATAAAGAGATGTTCATGTGTTTCCAGATCTTTAGTTTCTGCTGGTGATTTACTGCTTTAAGAGAATCTTTTGCTCCTCAGAACTGATGCCTGTGTATCAGCAGAAACTCAAAACTCGACTGAAGAGTAAATTTCAGAGAGTTCATGAAGGAATCTCCAGCCGTTGTGACTCAGCACATCTGAACGAGATCTTCACAGAGCTCTACATCACTGAGGGAGGACGTGGGGAGGTCAATAAAGAACATGAGGTGAGACAGATTGAGAAAGTGTCCAGGAGACAGGAGACACAGGAAACATCAATCACATGCTGCGACATATTTAACCCCTCACCTGGACGAGAGAAGAGCATCAGAACCGTGCTGACGACAGGAGTCGCTGGGATTGGAAAAACCGTCTCTGTGCAGAAGTTCATCCTGGACTGGACTGAAGGAAAAACGAATGAAGACGTTCATTTCATCTTTCCTCTTCCTTTCAGAGAGCTGAACTTGATCAAGAGAAATATCAGTCTTGAGGAACTTCTGAACCACCTTCACCCAGAAACCAGAGAGTTCAGAAGAGACTTTGAGGACTACAATATCCTGTTCATATTTGATGGTCTGGATGAGTGTCGACTGACTCTGAATTTCCAGAACAATCCGCTCGTGATCGATGCGACAGAATCAGCTTCAGTCGACGTGCTGCTGACCAACCTGATCAAGGGGAATTTACTTCCATCTGCTCTTCTCTGGATCACCTCTCGCCCAGCAGCAGCCAATCAGATCCCTGCGGAGCACATCGACCGGGTCACAGAGGTACGAGGATTCAACGACCCTCAGAAGGAGGATTATATGAGGAAGAGGATCAAAGATCAGAGTCTGGCTGAAAGAATCATCTCTCACGTCCGATCCTCAAGAAGCTTGTACATCATGTGTCACATACCGGTCTTCTGCTGGATTGCAGCCACGGTTCTGGAGAGAATTATGGGGAGAGCAGAGAGCTCAGAGATCCCCAAAACTCTGACGCAAATGTTCACACACTTCCTGATCCTTCAGACCAAACTGAAGACTCAGAAGTATGATGGAGAAGGTGGAACTGAAGCTCTTCCAGCTAGAAACACCATCATGGCTCTAGGAAAACTGGCGTTTGAACAACTGGAGAAAGGGAATCTGATCTTCTATGAGGAGGACCTGAAAGAGAGCGGTGTTGATGTCAGAGAGGTGTCCGTGTGTTCAGGGATCTGTACCCAGATCTTCAGAGAGGAGGATGAGCTGAGACTGGGGAAGGTCTACAGCTTCGTGCATCTGAGTATTCAGGAGTTTCTGGCGGCTTTATTCAAACTGCTGAACTTTTCTGAACAAAACACTGGAGAGAGGAAAGTTCCTTTACACGAGTGGATGAGGAACGAAGTGGACAGAGCTTTACAGAGTGAAAGCGGACACTGGGATCTGTTCCTTAGATTCCTTCTCGGTCTCTCACTAGAGTCTAACCAGAGTCTCCTACAAAACCTTCTGAAACCAAGAGCAAGCAGCTCTCGGAGCAACCAGGAGACGACTGAATACATCAAACAGAAGATCAGGGAGAACCCCTCTCCAGAGAAATCCATCAACCTCTTCCACTGCCTGAATGAACTCAACGATTCTTCTCTGGTGCAGGAGGTTCAGAAATACCTGAGTGGAAGAAATTTTGCTCGTCTCTTTGGAGTTGAACTGTCTCCTGCTCAGTGGTCAGCTCTGGTGTTTGTTCTTCTGAACTCAGATCAGGAGCTGGATGAGTTTATTCTGGGAAAATTTGATCCATCAGAAGAATGTCTGCTAAGGCTTCTGCCAGTGGTGAAAGAATCTAGAAAAGTCAAGTGAGTGTTTCCTTCAGGTCCTTTATTTCCTTAGTATTTCCTGTAGACTCCATGAATGAGTTTAATGATCAGATCACTGCAGTACTGATCTAGTTTATGTTCTATCCCTTACTTCTAGCTCACATAATAATAATAATAATAATAATAATAATAATAATAATAATAATAATAATAATAATTCAGTGGGTGAGGGCAAGGCAAGAGTGGAGGCAGAGTGCAGGTTGCGGGTGGAAGTGTAGATAGTCTCTAAGATAGGAGGATGCAATGTTGTTGAGTGCCTTGTATGTTAGCAGAAGAATTTTGAAGTGAACCTGAAAGGTGACTGGGAGCCAGTGCAAGTGGTGTAGAACAGGTGTGATGTGTTCAGACCAGGGTTTTTTGTCATCTTGTCGCCCGCGAGGACCACATGAGTCGCCCTCTACCTGTTCTAAAAATAGCTCAAATAGCGCCACTTTCCAGTGAGCAGATTCTAATTTAATATGATTGCTATTCGTGTTTAAATGACACTTGCACATAAGCTTGATGTGATGATAATATATAAATTATATATATATGAACTACGACCGGGGAGAGTTGAAAGGTCAGAATGATGCGCTACGACGAAACAATTAAGCAGTGCAGCGAAAATGAAACGACGGACTCATAGAAGGATCATTTAATATTCGCGACGAATGCGAGGTAAAGGGTTTTTTTTTATCTCTGTGGAAGGAGCATATGTTTATCTCATTTGCGCGACGACTGTGGAGGTGGTGGTCAAGCGGCACAACGTGGAGAGACATTTCACGACACCTTTCATCTCAAAACTCACTCAGAGTACAACATTGCCAGGCAATGCCAGGCTTCCCAATAACTGAAAGAAACCGATACCAGATTTGGTTTCCAGTTCATGTTTGGTTCAATGAATTTGTAAAATGTAAAAATTGTGTATGTTAAAATTTTAACAATGAAAAACAAATTATCTTAGCTCACTTTTTGTATTTATATGATTTGTTATTTGTACATTGGACATTGTGATTTCCTTGGACTCTTGTAGAAGTGATCATTTTGAAGTGTTTTAAACTTATATATATATATTTCAATTTAAATAACACTTGCACTAAGACAAATCATAAATATAAAGCGTTGCATAGAAATTTTTATTTTTTACTTTATTTGTTTAAGTGGTAGCCCTTTGCATTAATCAGTACCCAGGAAGTAGCTCTCGGTTTCAAAAAGGTTGGTGACCCCTGCTCTAGCTGATGCGTTTTGAAAGGGTCGGAGTATGTGAAGTGAATTAGAGGATAACCCGTAAAAAAGTGTATTGCAGAAGTCAATCCTGGAGGAAAGATTCATGGGTTAAAAAAACCTACCTGAACATACAATTTTTGCAACTTGTACATAACTACACACATATAGAAAGAACACCTACTTAGACAAACAATGTCCATTTGTTTTAGTTTGTGCAGTACAGTTTTAGCGGTTTGTACACACATAGATACTTGTATAAATATACATACACACAGTTAATGAACTCTGCAGGATAACAATGAGGTCATTTATAATACAGATGATAGATCACGGATGGGGAGTGGACAGAAATGTACGTGTTACATAGTGATCTGATCTGCTCGGAGATATACACAGACATGAAATAAATAAGTGAATGTAGTACGAAGTGGGACAGGAAACCTAATCCATAAGCAGCAATAGTCATCTCTAGTCTTCTATGACCCAGGTGTGATACTCTCTGGTATAACTTACAACCTACCACACTGTACCTCAGGAATCTTTCATTATTTTATTACATTGTTTGCACAAGTTAAAGATAGAGTGGGGTTGTATGACGTCTGTTTTTACAAAAAAAATTGCATTTTAATTGCACTGGCAGACAAGGCCAAGTTGAGCTTATGTGTTCCTCATCCATCACTCATATATTGGGAATGTGTATGTTCATTGTACTTTAGCAAATTCTGAGAACTATAGCCACAATTGCTGAAGTAGAATGCTTTTGGCTTTTTTTGGAGTAATGAACATTGATCCCACTGTTACCACTTTATCTGTGTGTAACGCACAATCATTAGATCAGAAAGTATTTGCAGGTCGGTGGAAACCTTATATGTCTAAAACCATTCCTTTATTATTGTAATTATTTGTGAAAATAGCTGATCTGCAAGCTCACAATGTGTTCAACTTATAGATCGGCTGCTATTTTCACAACTTATGTGTGACACTGCCCAGCAGCAATCTCCAAAACTTATTAACCTAAATTAATTTGGTAAAAGACTATACTTTTTTTGTTCTTTTTTTACTACAACCAGACTAACACCTTTTTGAGTTTTTCTCAAAACTATCACATTTAGAAGTGACTAAAATTTGACTAAAATAATAAGCGTTTAAGTCCAAAAGACTAAGAGTAAATCTAAGATGGTTGTCAAAAACACTGCTACTAATTAGTAGGGAGTAGATTACTAGTTGAGATAGAGTTGACCGTTCACTTACAGTTATTCCTCGCTGATGACAGCTCATGATGATGGTTAATGTTTCTGATGTGAAAGAAAGCAGAGCGTGTGACAACGTTAATATGGGCATCAAATGATGACACCAACCGGAAGAATGTATACAAGAAAGAGGAATTCTTTAATTTGCACAAACTGGGATCATTCATTCATTTTCGGGTTCACGGAGGTCTGCCAGTGCCTATCTCCAGCACACATTGGTCGAGAGGCAGGGGTACACCCTTGACAGTTCACCAGTCCATCACAGGGCAACATTCACTCACACATTCACACCCTAAGGGGAATTTAGATTAGTCAATTAACCTAATCGCATGTTTTTTGGGATTGTGGGGGAAACCGGAGTACCCGGAGGAAACCCACGCAAGCACAGGGAGAACATGCAAACTCCTTCCGGTGAGCCTCGAACCGATAACCTTCTAACTGGAAGGCCACAGTGCTACCCACTGCGCCACCATGCCACCCAAAACTGGGATCAAATCAGAAAGACCAATCGCCCAAGATATATGTGGTGGGGAAGAGTGTCAAAGAGTGCTGTAAGGTCTAAAAGCACCAAGATTGCTAGAATCAGCTGCAATGAGGTGATCATTAGATGTCTTTATCAGAGCTTTCTCCACAATGCAGAAAAACAGACTGAAACTGCTCATAAATGTTATGTGTGGTGAGATAATCCTGGAGCTGGTAATCCGTTCACATATTTTGGTGAGAAATGGCAAGTTTGAGATTGGATGTAATTCTCCAGATTACTAGCATCATTCCCTGGTTTCTTCAGAATGGGAGTGATGGTTTAAAGAGAAACAGGAACAAAACCAGATTGAAGAGAAGCATGTATGAGAGATGTGATTGTTTGAGAGATAAGGTAGATTAGATTTAACCAAGTGGGTGGGAGGAGGGTCTAACTGGCCGATTGTTGGTCTAGATTTACCACTAATAGAGGAAATATCCTCAGGTATATAAGGGAGTGTAAAAGTTGTGGAAGTATGTGCAGAAGATGACAGAGTAGGCCATGGAGAGAAATTGTGACTATCAGTGGAAGGAGAATATAGTTGGTGAATCAGGGCAATTACCCTTGAGAGAAACTGCATAAAGTCATCAGGGAGTTCAGGAGACACGGTAAAGGAGCAGTTGATTTTAGAACAGAGTTCACAACAGAGAATAATGTTTTTGCATTTCTAGATTTACGTGGTGCACACTTGTCGAGAGTCCTCAGTAAATTGATATTATAATAACTGATAAGGTCAACAGCATTCTCAAGACCCTTATAGAAGGAAGAGAAGTGAGGTAGTTGGAGATAACAGCAGATTTTTTACATTTCCAGGGTGTATTTTTTTTTAACTGAAAGAGGTACTAGAAATGTTAACAGGAAATGATCAGACAGTACAACATCATGTGCTTTGCAGTTAAAAGGCATCACGCCTGCACAGCAGACCAAGTCTAGTGAAAGCTTTTATTGTGATTAGGAAAAGTAATATACTGGTGACGGTCGAAGCTAGATAAGCAATTACAGTACAGTTGTAATTGTCCAACATATCTAAGTGAAAGTTAAAGTAACCCACATTTAATTTGATAAAACACTAAGCGAGGTTAAAAAAACAACAGAACTCCGGAAAAAAGTAGGGAATTTGATTTTGGTGGTGGGTAAACAATTACCAGGATTGTAGGAGCTACTCCACTGATTTGAATAACCAGCGACTTGAAAGATGAGTAGGAGTCGACAGAAGGCATTTTCCATTTATTTCTGTAGATAATAGCGAGTCCCCCTCCTCCTTACAAGTCACATGTAAACTGGGATTTGTTTGAGAAAGATAGAGCATTCCAAAGCCCAAAAGAAAGATCAGTCCAACAGGATTTTGTGATGAAGTTTGTGCTAGCTCTGCAAGCACTCCGTGCCCGCGATTTCGTGTGTGATTCCGGTGGGAGTGTGTAGACATAGACCAGATCGCCAGGATGTTGCTCGACAAGTGGAACTTAAAACCCCTTCTGGATAGACATATTTTCTTCATGGGACAAGGACAATATCCGGGTGGGAAAAAAGGTGTTAATGACTTTTATTGTTTTAAAAGAGTATCACACTGATCTTGTAAGGAAGACGTTCCCTTCTAGAAACGCTATCTTCCCAAATTTCATCATTGGTCTCAGTGTTTACGGATGTTCTTTACAGAAAGATTTTCATGAACTTTTAAGGATGTGAGCATGTCAGCTTTCATCTGACAATTTTTTTCTCCAGGCTTTCGGAATGTAGAATCACAGCGAAAGGTTTTGCTGCTCTGGCTTTAGCTCTGAGATCAAGCCCCTCACACCTGAGAGAACTTGATCTGAGCCGGAATAATCCTGGAGAATCAGGAGTGAAGGAGCTATCTGATCTACTGAAGGATCCGTGTTGTCTCCTTGAGAAACTAGAGTGAGTTCATTATTGTAATTATTACCATGTTTCTTGCTGACAACAGAAAGAAAAAACAAAAAAGACTATTTAAAACATATTTTCAATAAAGAAAACATCTCCATAAATGATACTAATAAACCTAAGCAAACCTAAGTAAATAAACAAACAGATCCTACCTTACTGGGTTATTTGGGGGTGCTGTGTGGGGCAGCATGGTTCAGCTTTAAAAAGTTCACTTTTAAAAGTTCCCCTCTTCGAAAACATGGAAAAGTGAGTTGCTGCTGGTCAAATGGTTCCTACAGCAGAATTAATTAGTATTCAGAACTCAAAACATTCTGCTGGAGGCATCATCTAAAGAGGGAAACCTTTAAACTTTTCAATTTCCTGAGTTTTTAAAAACATTACATTTTCTCTGAAGTCTGAGTTTCTGCAAGATTGAAGAGGAAGGTTTTGCTGCTCTGGCTTCAGCTTTGAGATCAAACCCCTCACACCTGAGAGAACTGGATCTGAGCTGGAATAATCCTGGAGATTCAGGAGTGAAGGAGCTCTCTGATCTACTGAAGGATCCACGATATAAACTGCAGAAATTATTGTAAGTTTGAACCTCATTGTTTAATTATTTTTATTGAGGAAAGTAATTTTGTTTTTTTTTCTTCCTCTATTTTACAGAATTTAACATCTGAATCAGGATTCAAGAGCTGGTGAACAAACAAAGGATTCGTGAAGCTGCTGTTCACTGGAACAAACTTTAATAATAAAAAAACTTTGCTTTCACTAAAAGATTGTTTTATTTCTGTACTGATGTTGGTAAAATTTGTTCTTGTGGTGATTAAATGATTAAACAACACAAAACTTCATGCAGATAGGCTTCGAAGCTTTGAATGAACTCTTGTATTAGTGATGGTTCTAAATCATCGATAGATAGATGCCACCATCACTCAACACTGATTTATTTCATCACAAAAATTTCCTGTTTTCTTATGGTCACTTGCAGAAGCATGGAGTGAGAGTCTAACAAGATCATTAGGAAAATCTTCAGTCGTATTATATTAACCTCTTAAACCCGAGAGTCCCCGGTACCGGGGACTTGCCCCCTTGTGCATTACATTTCCGCTCATAGCTCACTAACTATGAAAATGACTCACACATATTACATACCGTTGTGTGAATCGTTTAATGAAATGAAAACCAGAAACAAACAAAATTTTACCAGGAACAAAAACAGAATAAATCAAAACGCTGTGTACTGCTACCTCCACTCTTGTAGGTAACTCTATGGTCCTCCCTCTTCTGGAAATAAGTGTTAACTACAGCCATTTCCATCCTCTTGGCAAAGTCCACCACCATCTGTCCTTCTAGGTTCCTTTCCTTAACAACAAATCTGCCCATCACATCCTCATCACCTCTGTTGTCCTTGCCAACATGCCCGTTGAAGTCTGCTCCCACCACTACTCTCTCCCCTTTGGTAATACTCTCTATCACTTCATCTATCTCACTCCAGAATCTCTCCTTCTCTTCCAACTTACAGCCTACTTGTGGAGCATAACCACTCACTACATTCAATGTCACCCCTTCAATTTCTAGCTTCAAACTGATCACCCTGTCTGACACTCTTTTCACCTCTAAAACATTTCTCACAAACTACTCCTTCATGATCACTCCTACCCCAATTCTCTTCCTATCCACACCATAATAAAACAGCTTGTATCCCCCTCCAATACTACACGCTTTGCTCCCCTTCCACCTGGTCTCCTGCATGTACATTCCTTCTCTCCATCATATCCGCCAGCTTACTACCTTTCTTGTACCAACATTAAGAGTCCCTATTCTCAGATCATCTTTGTGGATTTAGAAAAAGCGTATGACAGGATGCCGAGAGAGGAACTATGGTCCTGTATGAGGATGTCAGGAGTGGCAGAGAAGTACGTCAGAGTAGTTCAGGATATGTATGAGAGGAGTAAGACAGCAGTGAGATGTGATGTAGGTCAGACAAAGGAGTCCAAGGTGGAGGTGGGGCTACATGAAGGATCAGCTTTGAGTTCCTTCTTATTTGCTATGGTGATGAACAGGTTGATAGATGAGGTCAGGAAGGAGTGCAGGCAGGTTGGAGTGGATTGAGAAAAGTGTCAAGGGTGTTGTGTGACAGAAGAATGTCAGCAGGAATCAACGGAAAGGTGTACAGACCAGTAGTGAGACCAGCTATGATGTATGGGTTGGAGACTGTAGCAGTAAGGAAGAGACAAGAGGCAGAGATGGAAGTAGCAGAGTTGAGGATGTTGAGGTTCAGTCTAGGAGTGACAAGGATGGACAAGATTAGGAACGAGCACATCAGAGGGACAGCTCAGGTTGGTTGTTTTGGAGACAAAGTCAGAGAGGCCAGGTTGAGATGGTTTGGACATGTGCAGAGGGATAGTGGTTATACTGGTAGAAGGATGTTGGAGATGGAGCTGCTAGGCAAGAGGTCAAGAGGAAGGCCAAAGACGAGATATATGGATGTGCTGAAAGAGGACATGAAGTTAGTGGGTGCAAGAGTAGAGGATACTGAGGACAGAGTTAGGTGGAAAAGGATGATTCGCTGTGGCGACCCCTAAACTGGGAACAGCCAAAAGGAAAAGAAGAATATTCTCAGATCTATACTCCTGCCTTTCGTCTTCTCTCTCTGCCTATGAATCCTTACACCTCCTCTCCTTCTTCGACCAAAAGTAGTCCAATTTCCACCGGCAGCCTGTTAACAGCCCCAGAGACTGTTTTTGGCATGTTTTACACTGGATCCTCTTCCTAACCCAACCCTCTCTATTTATCTGTGCTTGGACCGGCACACAAGTCACTGGCTTGAAACCCCTGTGGCTTTATTCCCAAAAAATTACATGAAATAAAAAAAGGTATTTGAAATCACAACTTAAACTTAATCGTTAAAACATGTTTTGTTGATTTTTGCAGTTTGATATTTACAGGGCCAGAGTAAAAAAATTTGACTTCTACCCAATTTAAAATAAGCTACATCTAAACACTATAAATGGACATGTGGGAATTAAAAGAAAAGAATTTAGAAACTGTGGAATGGAGTTGCCGAGCTTATGATTCCTCTTTGAGTGCAGATTGATTTGAGACTTATTGTCTGCCTTGGCTGAAAGCCCTGACATTTGGTGGAGAGTGAGCTGGAGAGTTCTTCTGAGGACCCACACGGCTGTTAGAATCACTGAGGGAGACACCTGGATCCTCCTTCCCTACCACAGAGAATACAAGCTACAATGGGAATTTAGGAAGTCCCACCATTACCCTCATTCTCTCACTCTTCTGCTTCCAGTGATCCTGACTTGAGAAACACCAACCCTGATGCCCCCCACTTTTGCTGTCTCTGATCTACCTCATTGCTGTGAAGTTCCTTGCTGCTATAGCCCCACTTCAGAATCAAAGCCCCATCTTTACCCACAACTCCCAAACGGTTGATTTTCCACAACAGTTCTATATTCAACACCTGGAGTTTATTTTACCACAAACATTTTGAACTGTAAATAAACCACCGTTAGAGATTCTTCTGGAGAAACGGCTGCCGAACACATCATCCACATCATCGTTGTGCCACTGAACTGATTCCATCTTTGTGTGCATTCATTCCAACGACATATTGAAAGACATTATGACTGTGAATGCTTCTAATCATTCCAGGTACCAACAAATGTTAATGATTTTGAGACTTCATGTTTGATTTTTCTGATACTTTATGATACTTTTTATGATACCACGCTAAAGAAAATATCATTTACAGAAATTATTTTTTTCCCACCAAGTTTGGAAGGTTCTATGGAAACCTAATGAGACATAATATTGGATGTTTTTATGTCCCCCTCATCATCTATCTTGAGGTTTTGATTCCTGAGGTTGATTTTAATGTCATTTGTTGTTCACATTTACAGATGAAGAGAAGGTAATTGTTAGAGCTTTAACACATCTGAACACAGTACACAAAACAATACAGTCATTGAGAGCCCTGGAGTCTCTGCTGCATGCAATACAGCCATTTCAAAGCGCTTCAAGAGCAAAGACAGAAGAGGTTATCTGGGGATAGTCAGGACCTGAGCCAGCTTCTCCTAGCCCCTCCTTTCTATGACAAAGAGTCAAGACCATTTATTGGCAGTATCCTGCCCATGACCTGTTCAAAGAGCATAAAAGGCACTGTGAAGAACTGTGAAGCGGGGCAGATGGGGGGCATCACAGGTGAACTCTGTCTCCGAATCCATCCCCCAACTGATGAAAATAGTCCCTGGGGGCAACTGAGTCCGCCATTTTAAAAGGCTAATGATACACGTAATCATTTTGCAGGTGTAAGTGGTTAGCAATAAGCTAGGTATTTAAGCCTAGTAAAACATATCTCCAGTATTTTTCTCAGAGCTAACTGAGTCTGTCTCAAACTTCGACACTAAAGCTAAAAGTATTAGTCTGTTGCCTTACCTGACACTCTGGTGTAGCTTCTTGAGCCCCAGATACCATAGCCACCATACCGCAGCACCTCTAATCTTTTAGTCTGTGGTAGAATCACAACCTGGTGAATTAGAGACCTGAGTTCGATCCCCGGGCCTGAGACCCAACAGGGATGTTGTGTAACACTGGAGAGCGTAGCTGTCTTCGGTTGAGAAATGTGTGACCAGAAGGAGAGCACCCCTATACCCATAGTAAGGGGTGCGCAGAGATCGCGTTAGACCTAGAAGGGCTTCCGGCCAGTGCTTAATTTGTTCCGCCGTTTGCCGGAACGCAATCCGTTTTCTCTCAATTTCTGGCTTCCAAGGATCCGGAAAATTTTACTCTGGGATCCGGTAATTATCTGACCCCATTTGTCTTTATCTGCCCAATTCCTGCCCACCTTTTTCACTCTACTGTACTACAATGCATTCCCCGGACTCAAGAATATACAGAGCACTCGCCTATGGTGTGCCAGGCTGCCTTCGTCGTAGGCTGGTGCTGTCCCATGCAGTCGGCAGGCCGGCCCGTATTATGTGGAAATTAGCGATTAGATAAAAATATTATAAAATAAAATAATGAATAATTATTGTGTTAGTGTGTTTTCTTTATTGTGCATTGTATAATGTAAAAATAATAATAATAAATAAAATGCACTACTAGCAAGTCTGAAAAGGCTGCTGCTGGGTAATTTACGTCCTGTACGTAACTTATTTTTAGGCGACATTTAGCCAAAACAAAAAGTGTCCTGACTCCTTCGTGCTAACATGTCTAAAAGACAATCAAGTTTGCTTTCGTTTTTTAAAAGAAACGAAGACTCAAGTCTATCATGTTAAACGGCCATTTAACATGATATTGAAGATTAAGATAAATTGTGTTGAAAGTAATCTAAAGGTTTTTTGTGTGTATATGTCTTAAATTATGTTGTAAATGATGCATGTAAGTCCTGCTGCTTAAAAGTAGGCATGTTAGACACTGAACCATTGCGTTCTGTTTGTGTTCCAGCAACTGTTTTGGGCCAGCCCCCCTGTCCGTCACCCCAGTCCTGTTGTGTTCCAGTAACTTCAAATTTACAAATTAAGCACTGCTTCCGGCAAATGTGGACCAGAGATGGAGAGTATATCTTGTATCTTGGACACCTCATAAGTGAGCAAGATTAGCCAATCCACGGGGCTAACTGCTGCTTGGAGACAATGCATCCCTGCACGTTGGTCTCCTGAGTCATTTGAGGGATGCTGGGAGTGTAAACTCCCAGGTTTGGTCTATTTAGTGCAATAGGACTGATGTATACAGGCTGGGTCTGCCTTCTTCTGGGCCAAAGCTTGCAGTTAGCATCTGGATGTTGAGGGAACAAACGGGACCTTTGGCCTCTAGCCCTCTGAAGGAGTCTTGCTGTAAGTTCATGGCTTCCAGATCATTTTTTTCTTGACCTGGAGGGAGAAAGAGGGAATTGTGGTAGTGTAGACCTTGAGGGAGGACGGGTACTCCTCATGGAGGAAGGTCATCACAATACTGATGGAACGTGTCCTAGGGTCTTCCAGAGGAATATGTAATCAATGATGAGAAGCAGCTTGTGGTCGTCCTCCTTGACCATGCACGGGAAAACATATATGAGGGTTTCTTCCTGGGACAGCACAGGGCCAGTGGGTCTGTCCCCAGGGGAGCCAGGGACAGGAAAGGGCAGGTTAGGAGGGTCTGGGACAACAAAAGTAGAACACAGCACAGGCTTTAGCAAAGAGACATGGAGAGTGGGATTGATCTTTAAATATCTAGGTAAGTTTCGGTGGTAAGTAACTGGGTTAACTTTCCTGATAATTTTAAACGGTCCAATGTACCGAGGGTTGAGCTTTCGTGATTCCATCCTCATGGGTAGGTTTTGGGTAGACAACCACTTGTTGACCAACCCACAGGGTAGAGGCCGGTCTATGTCTACGATTGGCCTCGTTTTGGTACTGGACAGAGGCTCGAATGAGCTGGTTACGGACTCCAGATTCGACTGGCGTTGTAATTTGTCACCTTGTCTGATTCTCACCAAATGATTACAAAGATCGAGCTTAGAAAAAATAGTGGGCGCTTGAAGCAACTCCAAGCCAGATGTTATAAGAAGAAGGGGGTAATGGTTACGAACAGTGATCTTGCTAAGTGCCCTATAATCAATGCAGGGCCAGAGTCCTACTTCCTTCTTCCCCACATAGAAAAACCCAGCGCCGGCCGGGGAAGTGGATGGTCTTATAATAGCTAAAGCCTCAATAATGTAGCTCTCCATAGCGTTCTGTTCTGGGGCAGACAAAGAAAATGTCTTGCCTTGAGGGGGACATGATCTGGACTGTAACTCTATGGCACAGTCATAGGTTCTATGAGGAGGTAAGACAGTAGCCTTCTTCTTGATGAAAACTGACCGCAGACGGTGATATTTAACAGGAACCCAGGAAAGGTCAATGGAATCTTGCGATTCTGGCTTGATATTAGGGGTACTAAGGCACATTCCTTGACATGACAAACCCCAACTAAGGACTTCACTACAAGACCAGTCAATAAGGGGGTTATGGAGGGTAAGCCAGGGATGACCGAAAATTAACGGGAGGTCAGGTGATTCAATAAGATGAAAGGATATCTCGTGATGGTGAGAAATAGAGACACTAAGAGGATTCGTAAGTTGGTTAACAGCACCAGGAGCAATCGGTCTACCATCCAAGGCTGTTACCTCCAATGGAGCAGGTAAGAGGTTTACCAGAACTTGGAGATGGGTTGACAATGTCCTGTTCTTAAAATTCCCAGCAGCCCCTGAGTCAACGAAGGCGTTGAGTTGATGTTCTTTGGTTCCCAGCACCATGGTGACCTGCAGGAAGAGACCCAAGTTGTGATAAGGAGAGGTTTGGGTTACTCCCGAGACAGTTCTCTCCCCTCTGCCAGGGGTGGTTCATTTCCCTTCAGCTCAGGACAATCAAAACAAAAGTGACCGGGCAGGCCAAAATACAGGCAAAGACGATCTCTCATTCGCTGACTTCTATCTTGGGTGGAGAGTCGGATACGACCCAACTGTATGGGTTCTGGGGAATCTGGAATCTTGGATGCAATTAAAGTTGCCCTAAGATTGGGAAGCATCGAAGGGACATAGTGGTTGGACATGCTTCTTTGTCTTAGCCGATTATCCAGAAGGATAGCTTGGTCGATTAGGGCCTCCAATGTCTTAACTGGATCCAGAGTGGCCAAATCATCCTTGAGAGCCTCCGATTGGCCATTTTGAAAGCATACAATGAGGGCCTCATCATTCCAGCCACCACCTGCAGCAAGTGTCCGAAATTGTATAGTGTAGTCTGCAGCACTTCTGCCTCCTAGATGCCTCTCTACCTGAGAGAGGGTGATTAAACACTCGTTTAAACTGAAGCTGGGGTAGCTGGTGGAGCAGGGAGTTTTGGCATTCCAGACAGCCGTTGCCCAAGCCAGTGTTTTACCAGACAGGAGAGTGAGCACATAAGCAATCTTGGCCTGATCGGATGGGAAACTTGAAGGTTGTAACTCGAAAGTCAGTGCGTACTGGGTTAGAAATCCCTCGCAAGTCCCAGGATTACTTGAGAAGCGTTGGGGTGGAGGGAGGTGGGGTTCAAATTTAGGTAGTGGAGCTTGCCCAACAGGACTAGCCACTGGGACTGAGTTTGGGCCAGAAGATATCTTGTCAGCAAGTTGACGCATGGATGCCATGAGATCTGAGATTAACTTGGAATGTTTCTTCATCAGAGCCTCCTGCTGACTTGAGCAGCTGCACATTGCAAATAGTTAACAACCGAAGCAACATCCTTGGTAGAGGCTTCAGCTGGATTCATGACTTGGATATTCTGTTGAGTCTCAGGCCCGGGATAGAACTCAGGTCTCTAATTCACCAGGCGACGATTCTACCACTGATCCACAGGGAAAGAAGAAATCTAGCAAGTCAGTCCCACAGATGTCAGTTCAAATAAAGGTAGATTTATTTTCAGTTTCAAAAAGCAAAAATAGTTCTTTCTACAAGAAGAATAACAGCACAGTCCAAAAACAAAGGGTTCCCTAGAAGAGAAACGATAATCCTGACTAATATCGAACTGACGTAATAACCAAGTGACCGGCAGAGGCAAAAAGGCAACATATATATAGCGAAAGTTAAACAGGATACAGCTGAGCCAGATGATGATGATAATTAGTACTAATGAAATTAATACAGAGAAAATTGCTCCATCTGGTGGAGAAAAGAATTCATAACCACTCAAAACATGATTATCCCCATATAAAAGGGTTATGCTGGACAGGGGCAGAAGGAGCACCCATACAGGTTTGATATGACCATAGCTGCTAACCTTTTTCAAGTTTAGTGTTGGCATGTATGGAAGGACCTTGGGCATGGCCCTTTTAACGGGGTTCCCAAACAGTCGACTCTAGACTTATGTCACAGAGAGAGACTCTAAAGGAATGTCTAGGTTACTTCCCTACCTGAAGAAGGGAACGGAGACGTGCCCTCTTGCCATGCCCTAGAGGTCAGTGATCTGAGGTGCTGAGAGGTTATGGGTTTGATTCCTCTGAAATAAATGAATGAGTGTGGGTTACGAAAGTAACCTAGACGTTGTGCGAGCACTGCCTGTATGTGTGGGTGTGCAGGACGAACATTCCCCATGACCAAATATGTTCCTTTTTTCAGGTTCTAATTCACACCTAAGGGGGAATTTAGATCATTCAATTAACCTGGATCTCCATCCAGGAAGGTCACCGGTGAGCCTTAAAATTACAACCTTCTAACCAGAAGGCCACAGTGCTACCCACTGCGCCACCATTCTGCCCTAGATTTGCTCCTTTTCTTTGACTATTCATACATTTATTTTCCAAACCACTTATTCCCTAATCTCCAGTGCACATTGGGTGAGAGGCTTTCTTTGATTAAGATTAAAAAATTAAGGAATAGAAAAAATTGTCTATGGTAAGTGTTGTTTTAAATTTATTTGAACTTTATTTTGGGCGAAACGGTGGCTCGGATGTTAGAGGCTCACTGGCGTCCTTCCTAGAAAGAGTTTGCATGTTCTCCCCGTGCTTGCGTGGGTTTCCTCCAGGTACTCCAGTTTGACCCACAATCCCCAATGTGCGCTGGAGATAGGCATTGGCAGACCCCCATGACCCTGAAATAAATACAGTGGTACCTCAAGATACAAAACTAATCCGTTCTAGGGTCCCGTTCGTATCTCAAAAACTTGAAGCATTCGTATCTCGAGGTACCACTGTATTTATTTGAACATTATTTGAAATGTCTTTCATAGAAATGTCTTTGATTGTTAGTTGACCTTGTTGGTGGAAAAGGTGATGGGAGTTGAATGGTCAGGAGCTTCGGCCGTCTTTCTAGATTGTCTTGTACAATTTGGCCCCTGGGTGAAAATAATTGGGGACCCCTGCTTTAAGCAGCTGTATCACAGGCATCCTTAAAGAACAAAGATGAGCAGAACTTATTCTTCTTCTTTTCCTTTCGGCTGTTCCCAGTTTAGGGGTCACCACAGCGAATCATCCTTTTCCACCTAACTCTGTCCTCAGTATCCTCTACTCTTGCACCTTCATGCACCTTGCTCCTCAACTACCTTCATGTCCTCTTTCAGCACATCCATATATCTTGTCTTTGGCCTTCCTCTTGACCTCTTGCCTGGCATCTCCATCTCCAACATCCTTCTACCAATATAACCACTATCCCTCCTCTGCACATGTCCAAGCCATCTCAACCTGGCCTCTCTGACTTTGTCTCCAAAACACCCAACCTGGGCTGTCCCTCTGATGTGCTCGTTCCTAATCTTGTCCATCCTCGTCACTCC